>VRLP01001756.1:0-113434 GCA_009660295.1 Lophius piscatorius | reverse complement strand
TCTATCTATCTATCTATCTATCTATCTATCTATCTATCTATCTATCTATCTATCTATCTATCTATCTATCTATCTATCTATCTATCTATCTATCTATCTCTCTCTCTCTCTCTCTCTGTGTATATATATATATATGTATATATTTAGTCTAATATAATATAATATTGATTTATTATTTTATAGGATCTGAGGACGGATTGATAAAATTCCTCCCAACCAAGAGTGAAAAAGACAGAATCGTTTTTATTATGTCTGACATCCAGTTTACTGGAAAATTTTAAAATAAACTAAAAACTGATGATTGCCGTTAACTTCCAGCCAACATAACTAAGGTGTGCCTTCTCTGAAATTCCAGATATGATGCAAAACCTACAAATACACAAATCTAAAACATGCAGAGGTGAAAAAACAAATCCATGATCCGAGGATTTCAAACATCCGTGTTGTTGGCGGTACATTCCAGCATTATCATTCTGAGCGGTTCTGAAATAAGGCCGTACCCGCTCAAGTGTGAAACTCTTCTCCCGCCGGCAAACAAACATTCCCATTCATGCATTTCACATTCTGAAAGGCTTTTATTTGACAATTAATCTCAACTGTCCATTTGTGTGTGTGAAGTGTGCGAGCGTGTCGGAGCTGAGCTGTAAACGCCAGACAATAATAACAGCCATCAACATGGAAATGAGCTGTAAACAGCAAGGGCTGATGGGAGGAGACAGATGAACCCGCAGATGAGAAAAAAAAACATCACCGGTCGACTCCCTCCAGTCAGGACGACGTTAGAAAGGCTTTCTGTGTCGGCCATGGCTGTACTCCCATCGGCCATAACATTATAACCACCTGCCTATATAATGTAGGTCTTTTTCCGCGGCTGCTCATGAACCCTCTTCTCTGGTCGTATGCCAGGCCAAGTTTGTCACATACTGACACGTAGAAGGTACACCCGCCATAACATTATCCTCAACGGCACCACTAGGTCCAAACAACATGGACTCTGCTTTGCTATCATTAAAATTGAAGAAGTTTAGGGCCATCCAGGCTTTGATGTCCTTCAGACCCTCCAGCAACGATTTGAAAGAACTGGCATCATTTCTTTTCAGTGGCGGGTATATTTGGGAATCATCTGCATAGAAGTGGTATGACGTGCCATGTTTCCTTAAAATCCACCTTAAGGGGAGTAAACACAAATAAAAAAAGATGGGCCCAAGAATGGAACTTTGGGGGACTCCTCATGGGGCACTGGATGGAACACTTTTACATTAACTGGAAAAACATCTTGGACCTGAGACCTGACCCGCTCTAAGGACACCTGACCTGGTCTTGACAGCCGGTGTAACCCTGAAGCTGGACATCGTATCCGGGGGGATAATGTCAGTAAATTCATGTAAAATACAGATTTCACTTATCCCATACAGTTACCAGGTCAAACACAGACGTGGAGTCGTACTTTCTAAATTACATGAGGTCCTCCTAGTAACTATAATTTACTAATATAAGGAAATTTTTGTGTGTCAGAATCAGCCATTAATATTTAAAGTGAAGTTCTCTACCACCCCTTTTTTTTGCAAGGTCACACCATATTACCTTGTATACCTTGTTTTAAAAAGTGCATTTTTTCTTGTTTTTCTTAATCCTATCTCCTTAACCACCTCATACATTTTTCCTGTGGAGATTTATGAAGTTTGTGTCTATTTACTGGTGACACTGTTCTACATTTAAGACTATTATGTCTTTGAAATAAGATCAGAGAGTAATATTTATGCATTTTAAGATGACATTTCTCTCTAGGTTAGCCGGAAATACAGATTTTGATCATTTGAGATATAAAGACTCTTTGAACCAACTGCCTAAAAATGAGCCCCTGTATCTCAGTGAATTAAAACCGGTTCAGTGACTGATTGTGAGTTCTTGCAGTGCAAAGGAGGGGGGAATGATTGGATACGCCGGGAATGCGGGTGAGAAATGAGATGACCACGACATCGTCATCAATATTTGGCTCCCATTTATCTAATAAAACATACATTATCTGTGCACAAGTGCATGCCCAGGCCTAATTACTGCAATATGTTTCTGCGTGCATTAATCAAAGCACGGCTCAAATTAATTCCCGCAAAGTGGCTGATTTGAAGACAGACTGTGGGAAGCTGTGAGCAGCCGCTGAGGCAACAGCTATGACTTTTTTTTTTTTATCATTTACAATCACGTCGGGGGCCGTTCCTGCCACCCAGCTCTTCAGTTTTCCAATTTCCAGAGGAAGTATACTCGAGAAGAGCGCATCCACTCCCACGTAATTAACACATTTTTACCCCACCAGCCTCCAATATTCCAAAACACTTGAGGCTGTGTGGCCGTGCAGTAGGGTGGCAGCAGCGGAGGCGGCAAGGGGAATAACTGTGCGAGACTCTCTGATGTTGCTAGGGAGCTTTTTGAGGAGATTTATTAGATTTGCTTGTTCGAGGGTACGGACTGGGTGATAATGGGCCTCTTGGTGAGCTCAAAGCCAAACGTGACCAAATGATCCACCTCCTCTTCCCGTCTCAGTCTTGTCCCCACAGCCGTCCCCCGTGCTGTGCTCCGGCATGTTTTGTCAGATGTTTACTCTCTTAGATCAGCCGCCTCTTTTTCCTTTCTACTGTTTTGAACAATTAGCTGAAAAGGTGTGAATCTCCATGGTGACAGAAACTGGAATGAAAATATACAGTCTTCTGTCGCACATGACAGCAGGAGCCGGGTCTGAGGCAAGACAATGGACACGGAAGAAGAAGAAGAAGAAGAAGAAGAAGATGAAGAAGAAGAAGAGTCTTTGTGCATGGTTTGGTTTGATATTGATTTAACTTCGATTCAGCCGTCTGACATTTTTAATCTCCTGAAATCTACTGCAAGGCCTAAAAGAAATAAAGCAGAATAGAAAATAAACTATCCTGCAATGTAACCAACACAGCGCAGACACACTCTAACACTCTGACAGATCAGGGACCAGATACGATGCGTTCAAGGTCATCCCCGCTGGTGGATTCTTGCTGACACATGAGTTGCTTATCGAGGTGCAAAATTACTATTTCAACGCCACAACAGGTTATTTTCCCCTAATAGTGATTTATTCTTAAAAACACCAGCTTCTCTAAACACCTGCAAGGCATCATGGGGCAGAATCTGTAGTTACTGATGCAACCTCAGTGTGACTCAGTGACGCTGAAAAAGAATGAAATAAATATTAATGCTAAATTATAAATATTTCAAAATGAAGAAAATTGTGAGAGTGGAAAGTAAATATATAAATAATACAGCCAATATTAAAAAAAAACGGTAAAACAGTCAACAAACTGAATAAAATGAAAAAATAAAAGGTAGATGACGGCACCAAGCAGGATATAAATATAAATGAATGAATAAATAAATAATGCCATCAAATGATAAGATAAAAAATACATAGAAATACAAAACTACATACAAATACAATAATATAATCAAATAAAATACAGGATGCAGAGTTCAGGAGGAACTGTAAATCATAATAAGATAACTTTAACTGAAATAATTTAGACAACTTTAGGAGTAAAGTCGATTAAAACTGAGTTTCAACAACTTATGTCTTATTGATGCTGCTCGCATCCTTAAGACATGAAAACAGCTCATAGCTTTGTAGCTAACTCAAAGAAAAAGACAACCAACAGAAAACTGTTTTATATGGCGGCATCAGCCGCCACCTACAGGTAAAGATGAATAATTAATTGTCTGAATCCATTCGTTTTTACACACACTTTTTTTTAAAACATCAATCCCAGATACCCGCAACACACTGCAATATGTTAAAGAGGAAACTCGGGTTTTTCTTCATTGCAGGGCTGTGGCGAACCCTGCTTAAAAAGTGTTAATAATGTTGATTAGACACGATGGAGTTCCGTGTATGTGCCGTTATTTGAAAATGCTGCCTCCTTTTTGAGTTTTGTTTTATGTTTTCTTTGTTTTATGACTTCTTCTTTATGGAGAAGTCTTTTTAAAGACTTCTCCTTAAAAAGGAGAAGTCTTCCCAGATTATTTTATGAGGTTAGGTTTAGGACTATGCAACCAGCCTGCAAACGTCATCCAGTTTGGGTTTCTCAAACGTTGGACCCCTAGGGGTACTTTAGGGTACTGCAGTAGGTACACCAGTACAGTGTACCATTCATTCATGATTCCTAAAATGACTTTACTATAAAGTCATTAAATAATAAAGAACATGCAACCATATAGTTCACATTTTATGGTTGACTGGACTGGATTTCAATGAGAATTATAGCCACATGAAATTATGAATTTCTTAATTGGTAATTTATGCTAGAATTAAAAAAAAATGTAAAAAGAAAAAATTACATTTTTTTTAAATGCACAGACGATAATTATTACAACTAACATCTGGATGTTTTCTAACTTTCCATTATGAAACAATTTGAAAATGTACCCCAACGTTTTTTGGCTGTGTTCATAAGGGGGTACATGTCAGTAAGAAATCACTCAAAAATGGGACAGTGTTGAAAAACATTTGAGAACCTCTGCTCTACCAAACTATTCTTAAGAATGATTTTTTTTTTTGCACTGCCACCATGCTGAGTCCAGATGAAGGAAAAGATATCCTGATTATGTTAAAAAAAAAATTTGTGGCCCTTGGTTTCACACCCCATAATAGGAGACTGAGGGTTTCTATGGGTAAAGGTTTTGAAATTCCTGTTTAATAATTATTCTTCAGAGTAATTGAGTGTTTCTTGTTGAATGTTGGCCCCACCTACAGAAGGATGTTTGCCTTCAGATGCTAGATTTTCATTCCCAGTCAGACATTTCCTGTATTTTTCCCTCAGAGGCCATTAGCATACAGGAAAACAAAACACAAATACAAAGGGCCCCTTTTTCCCCTCATTTCTGTGGGTAATTATTGGGATGCTTAAGAGTGGAGCAGATCTGCGTTTAGAGCAATTTGAGGGGCGTGGACGATGTTAATGATCAATTTACAGAAAAAACATTAATCAAGCTAAAACAAGCAGTTAGAGTTTGATGAACCGGACTTGGAGCACAAAAACAAACCTCAGAGAAATGGAAGAAAGAAAGAAAGGAAGACAACTCGGCCTATAAAAGCCTCTAATCGCCCTCAATACCCTGCCTTGTACAAGCAATTGATTGAACTGAAATGAAATGTGCCTCATTAATAAACTCAAACGGTCCAAACTGACTCAAGTTAACTGTTTCTATGAAGTTCAGATCACATAGTGACTCAATCGTGAAGATAGATACAGTTAACTAGTTTATCTGAGCTCAGGAATAAAACAAGGTAGATGTTCTTCTATCAGTTTATGTTTGTGTAAATTTAGAGACAATTTGACTTATGGTTTTTGAAAATAAAAGCCCCCTTACTGAGTGAGATCTGAACTACTACAGTATAATATGAGTTATAGAAGATAGATCTCCTTGAGGCGGGTCATATGAGATACATTTGGACTAAATCGGACCAACAGTTATAGATGTCCGAAAACATATATTATAGTATTTTTCATCAAAAAAAGAAAAAAGCTCCCTCTGGTGAGTAAAATATGAATTATTAGAGTAAATATGACATAAACAAGACCTTTTGATCTCAAAATTCGGTACATACTCACCAAATGTGGACTGAAATGGACCAATGGTTAGGAAGTTATGTCTGAAAAAACATGCTTTATGTAAACAGAGCTCCCCCTAGTGAGTAATAATATTATATATTGGAGAAAAACACGATATTAAAGATAGATCTCCTCGAGTCGATTCGTGTGCTCTACATTTTGACTAAATCGGACGAACGGTTGATTAATTATAGCAAACTTTGATAAAAAGCTGGCGGAAAATATGCAACCGATCTCCCGTGAAATCAATCCAGTTCTTCCTCTCACTAATGTCCATGGGGGTATAAAATTAGAAATGGATGCATTTGATAGTTTTCGAGTTATCACGTTAACACGGATGATCGAATTCTGCGATCACGATTCCATAATACCTCCGACTTTTTTCTGGGATGTAATTATCCCCGCAGGAGGACGGCGGCTTCTTACCGACGCGAAGCAGATTCTGATTCCGACTTGATGAGACGGTGCTACCGCCAATCCGCACTCGTTGGATTTATTTTCGTCACAAGGAGGAAGGGACGCCTCGGCGTCGTTTATCCGCTAATGACTGCAGTGTTTGAAAGCTAGAAAATGAGTTTTGACCCTATTTCGTGAACCACGGGCGCCACTAAGCAGCGCCCATCCTGCAAACGCATCCCCCGTGATGGCGCGTGGCGTCTTTTGATGAAAACAGCGTACATGTCACGTTCGAGCTGGCGGAACGAGACTCGGTAGCCACACGTGAAACCTGCAGCTGGCGGTTGAGGTAGAGTTGTAGGGGGGGGGGGAGGGACAAAGGGGAGCTAGAGTGTGTTGTGAAAAAGATAATTGCATGTTTTAATTGAATCCCTGGAGCTCTGAAATGCTGGAAGGGTGATTGGAAACCACCCTCAGCCTTTGTTTCTTCTTTTCATCCACAGCAACGAATTCTGATCATCTGAGGGCTGGTGTCGTAAATTTAGATCCATACTTCCATCCTATTCCTGTCTTTATCCATGCCACCTCCCTCTCTCTCCTCCCTCTCTCTCCTCCCTCCTCACCTCCCTCCGCGTGCCTGCATCCCTTTGTTGTTTACACGTCTCCGCTGTCTGGTCCCGATCCATCACGCTGCAACAAGTCAAACCTGCCTCTTCACATTCCCCGCTCCTCGATTTTTCTCCTCTTCTCCTCTCTCCCTTTCCAGCGTTTCCTTCCCCCCCTCCTCACCCGTTCTCCGTCTTACTCAGTAATTAGAGAGATTCTTCTCTGATCAATAGACCCTCCTCCTGAAAGCACGAGTGGTAAGAGCTCAGGCTCCGCCACACACGTGTGTGTGGGTTTGTTCCATGCATGCATGAGTGGGCTGTCAATGGGGGGGGATGTGTGGAAGCTGGTTGGATGCGAGCGCACGCTCCTGCTCTTAGCTGCATGCCGTTTTCATCAGTATACCCTCCAAAAGTCGGGGATGTTATGGATTTGTCGCCGCCGCGTCTGCCGCAGATCCTGAAAAACATTTGCATCATTCTCAAATGTTGTGCCTTAACACCGTTTTACACATAGGCCTAAGTGTGAGGAAGAACTGGATTGTTTTTGTAAAAGGTCGGTTGTATATTTTCGACAGTAGGGAGAGCTTTATCTCCGAAGGTATAATCATTTCCCGGTTTGTCCGACATTTAATCGACATAAATCTACCCGATGATATATATCTTTTATATATCATATTTTACTCACATAGTTCATATTTAACTCACGATTTTCTTTAATTAAAAACACTTTTTTGGGGCTTTAAGTCTGAACCATTGGTATAGTTTAATACAAATTTGGGAAAAATGAATAAAGAGAGATATCTTGTATATATCATATTTTCTTACTTTACTCACTAGGGGGAGCTTTCTTTTTTTTCTTTTTCTTTTCTTTTTTTTTTATACAAAAAACACCGTTTTGTCTGTCCTAACGTCCTAAGGCCCGGTTTGCTTTAGTTGAATTTAGTGCGTATGAATGGACTCGAGGAGATAAATCTACGTCGCTCATGTCACCAAAACGGTTACTTTTCAGGAAATAGAAAACAGACTACTGGTTATGAATAAACAACAATGCTGGCTAAAGCTAAAACAAAAAAGGAACACGATTTTCCGGTTGTCTTTTCAGCTCCCACGTCTTCAGGGACCAAAACGTGCATTTTTAATTTTGAGACTGTGTCTTCACGAAACAAAACCCAGTAATTTGAGGCAATGGAGATACAAGTTTTGGTCAAAAGCTCATTAGAATGAATTTCATCGGCCGAATTGGTCGAATAACCAAACGCACTCCTGTATGGAAAAAATAATATAATATCGCCCGACAGCGATAATATATCATAATTTACTCTAATATATCATATTTTACTCACTAGGGGGTGCTTTTTTACGAAAAATACGTTTAAAATAACTTCACATTTAATTAGATATGTTAAATCGGTTGTGATGGCTTGTACAATGCAGGGGATTTGGGACTTTCTAAACAGAGATTACTGGGGGCTTTACAGGGCGACAGAATCAAAAAATGTTTTGTTAAAAATAGGAAAACATAAAGAAAGAAGAAAAGGCTAAAAAATAAAATCATAAAAGAACTAGCGCCAACCACAGGGGTTTCAGAACACACTGCAACTCCCGAACAAAATCAAAAAAACATAGAGTGCATAAAGCAAATTATACTATTAATAAGCCAGTGGATAAAAATGGGTCTACATGGAGAATATCTGTATCATGCAATGATACATGTTTCTTTCCCAACAACAGTCCGTTTCAATCACTGGCAGGCGTCTTCGGCGTTTTGTCCTGCAGACTTGTGCAGCGTATTCTGATGCAAATCCCCGTCATTGTGATTTTTGGGAAATAGACTCCGTTGTGCAATTAACCGGGGAAACAATTGCAAGACAATGATGAAGCTACCAGGCTGAAATGTGATATTCGGCCACATAATCCATCTATTGTTTATTGCTCTTTATGCTGGAGAAGATTGGTTTGGCATTTTACTACATAGCCACGAGGATATTTCATAATTTGTGAGGTGTGCGGTCATGAATGGCGATTACAGCGCTTCATATAAATTCTAGTGTCCCACGACTTGAGCCAAACAAAGCCTGCCACTCCCACTATATCCATATTTAACACCGCGCTTTGACTAATTTCCCCTTTTAAAGCTGACGAGGGACCGACTCTGCCTCAAGGTCATAGCAGTGGCAGTATATTAAAATTTAATCGCAGTCATACACAGATTTAAAGTCAGCAGCGTGGGGAATAAAGCAGGCTAGGAAAATCATAAAAGAGAGGCTGTGTCTAATGAGTCAGGAGTGAATGATGTGACCATGTTTTTCCTGCTACTGATGTAAAGGCAGACGGCCCCGGGCCGCCGAAGGCCATCTTGGGATCCAAATTTGACAGTTGCGCCGGCTCTGTGGCTACAGGCACATTCCCTTTGCTGTTGTCAAAGAATGTGTATGTGTGTGTGTGTGTGTGTGTTTTGTACATGTTTCATGTGTGTCTCTTGTCGCCTCTTTTATTAGATTCCCTTATTATATTGCTGGGGAGAAAGAACCAATTAAAATGACTGCACTCTGTATGCATGAGCCGCAGCCACTTTATCCCCCTGAACGTACGAAGTGTAAATCTGCCGCGTTTTTCACGTGAGTAAGCATTAGCTACGCACTGATTGATGGGATGTCAAACAAAGTAAGAAACAGGAGTCACTGTACACAGGTTCCAGTGATCTGCGAGCCAAAACGGCTCCTTATCTTTCCAGGACGTGGAATAATGAAGAGAGGTGGTTTCTTGTTACAGCGTCATTGGATGGAGAAACATGGGTTGGGTTTTTATTTGAATACATCAGTCCCACTATCGTTTCCACGCTACATGCTCAGGAAATGCATCATATATGGATTTTTGGAATGTTTTGTATTATTCTTCAAGATTAAGTTGTGACAAAATTAGGCCTATGCTGTCGTCCACGAGAGCATATCCCTAAAAAGACACCAATCCCCTGCATTACAACCCCCCTGACGGAACTTTTAGCGTAAGATATGACATATAGTTCCCCTCGTGGTCATTCATCTTCACCAAATTTGGACTAAATTGGACCAAGATAATGACTAATGGGTTGTGAATCGACTCAACAGATAACTATTAAAAGTCACATGAGTCGCGTTCTAATGAAAATTCATATGAGATAAGAGCCGGAACCTGCTGGAGGGGCTGGGGGATGAGCTAAGCTACCTTTTAGCTTGCTGACCCTGTATCAGATTATTTTAAATCATCCATATAACTAGGACTAAACTGTCATCCCCAACAGCAAGGGTATATCCCAGAAAAGCCCCCAATCCCCAGTGTTGCACAAGGAAGCCCCCTGATTGACCTCCTTAAATCAAATATGAAGCGATGTCTGAAAAAGTGTTTTTCTCTTAAAAAGTCCTCCTAGTGAGGAAAACAAGAACTACTAGCGTAAAATTGGATTATACAATATAGAGATAGATTGAAAGGCCCCCAAAATAAATATGTCTTTTGGACTTTGGACATTGTAATGCATGACCTCTGAGGCTAGTATGAAAGTTTTCAGGTAGATAACAAAGTACGTTTTCACTCATACCTGTATATACTGGTGTATCGAAAAAAAACAACGCCTCACCTGACTGAACACAAATGTGATCCAGTCACCATCCTCACATATGGACCTGCATGGGCTTGTATAACAACGACTTCCAATCTTATCCTATTTTACCCTATTACAGGAACCATCGGCAGTGTGTACCTACCCTTGTGTGAGCGTGTTTGTGTGTGTGTGTGTGTGTGTGTGTGTGTGTATACCCTGTTGCCTCTTGCCCTGGCGTCTTTAGGCAGATTACAGCCGATGCCTGAGGGGAGTAAACCATTGTTTATGTTATTTATGAGCTTCCTTTAATTGGGCTGAGGGCAGTGATGCAGAGTCAGAGGCGTTCTCCCGGTGTACTCTGTCTGTAGAGTCTCTTCTCTTGGAGTAAGGAGAGGCTGTAATTAATATAATTTACTGCAGTGGATTGCAGATGGAACAGATCCATCAGGGTAAAATGAGCACAATATCCTTTTGTGCCATTTTTATTCCGATTTCGTACCATTAGCGTTTGTTTATTACTTTGGATTCACAATGGCGTGCGAGGCTATCTCTATTAGAGAAGGAGTGATTTACTGGTCCTCACTTTGGCCTCACACGTGCCCTGAATCAATACCAATGAATGAATAAATAATAGTATTTCCCTATTTTTATCCAAGCCCTGCTCTCATTTCTCATTCTTGTGGAACAAGGGGGAAATAACATTATAAAACCTACCAAGTCAGTCACAGGGAAACTGTTTCATTTTGAAGTAGGTTTTGGACCGTCGTTCAGAAGAAACATATGGTATCGTTTTGATCTCAAGGCTAGGAGGCTACGCTCCATCCTGTGCTGCTCTGTTTATTAGTTTATCAGAAGGATTCTGCAACTGCTCCTGAAAAATATTTCCAGGAAACGTGGCGAGAGGATTGTTCTAAATCGATTCACATTCAGCAGGCAATACTTCGGGCCAGGCTTTAATCTTGGCATCCGTTCTTCTTCATCTCTCGGTTTCTCCCTTTCGGGGTCGCCACGGTGGATCACCTTTTTTCCATCCATGGGTTGGTAACCTGCTGGTTAACTGTACCAGTGATGGTATTTGTGAAAGCCAGTCCCCAACTGATCCGGTTTGGAAGTCAGTTTTGTGTTCAACATATTGATTTGGCATGAGTTTTTCGCCGGATGCCCTTCCTGATGCAACCCTGCCCATTTATCCGGGCTTCGGACCGGCCCTTTAGGTCCACTGGAGGTTGAACCCTTTGTGGCTGGGTTATCTGGGCATCCAGTGGTGACCAGAATTAGTGGAGAAAAATTAATTCTGATAGGGGACTTCCAATGATGAGTATAGATTATAATTGACATTGACAACCTCAGTTATATAATGTCCAAAAAGAAGGACAGAACTTTCTCGCTGAGCACCTGGGTTCGATTTTGGTGTTAGTCTTGTTTTTTTGACAGGAGATTTTTCAAAATCTTCTTTGTTATGTTTGTTATTGTTATGGTTTGTATCTCTTACTGCAGTTCAAATCGTTGCAGATCCAAATTAATATCCTGATCCACCAGAAAATGTATTTATTTTTTGATTGGGTAGTAGGTCCTTTAAATACTGTTAGAGGGCCATGAGTTTCATTCTGATAAGGTTTGATTGAATTAAAAGGATCTATTGGGTCTTTAAATAAGAATGTACTCTACTAACTGTCATTCTAGTGGACAATCTGTCATATTTCCTTTACTAGCACGAAAAAAGCAAATTTAATGTTAAATCTCACAGAGAAAAAACTGGATAATATCTTAGATCCACCCTCTGTCTGGATCTGCAGCTAAATTTAACGTGTGTCTCTCCTGGCTAATCCCCCCATCCCTCCACCACGTAAGCACCACTATCTGCCCAGGAGATTTTGAGTAATCCTGATGGCAAAGATTCAAACAAAGAAACGGGTAGACATGGTTGAAACTAGAATCTACTTGGCAAAAGAAACTAAAGCGCAGAGAGCGAGTGCAAACCTCTGCCAGAGGCGTTTGTGTGTGTTTTGTGTTTCATGGCTTTTCTGCTGGTACTCTGGCTTCTTCCCACAGTCCAAAAACATGTACTCTAGGTGAACTGGTGGTTGTGAACCACCTGAGCTTCACCCTGAGGATAACGTTAGTTGCATTTTGACAGGGATGATAAATTAGATCTACGCTGTCGTCCCTGACAGTAAAGACAACCCCCCCCACAAAAATAAAAACAATCCGCAGCATTGAACAAGTTATCCTCTTTAAGTGAAATGTTAAGTTAACTCGGAATAACAGTGTTTCTTTCGTAAAAAAAAAAAAGAAGCTACCACTAGTGAATACAATATGAACTATAAGGGTTAAATATGATATATATAGATCTCCAGTAAAAGATGAGGTGTTAAACATAGATCTCCTAGAGTCGATTCATAAGCACCAAATTAGGACTTTATCAGACCAATGGTTAACAATTATGGCCAGAGAGCTATTGGAGGTAAAAACTCCCCCTAATGTCGGAACCATACAACTGACCTCTCCAAAAATGAAACCAGTTCTTCCTCTCACTAAAGTCTATAATGGCATAAAATTTGGAAATTATCAATTGAAAAGTTTTTCAGTTATCGCGTTTACACGAAGGATCTGCGTTGGCGATGAAGAGCCATAATATCCTAAACTTTTCGGGGATAAAATGATTGTTGCCATGTTATTACATAATTTACAGGCTAGGGTTTGGATTCACCTTAAGCTTTTCTACCCCTCATTAAACATCGTTCAACAGGACATTGTTAAAGACCTCTAGTCTTCCTCTATAAATCAGGTTTTTCTTCACTTTGATTTATCATTATTACATCCTGGACTCGAAAAAATGAGTGATCCAAGGATCCAATGGGTTAAACAAATACAGACATTGTGCCATTGTGTTTATCTGGTAATTGGTCTTGAGTGTTTGGTCTATTTTCAAGAGATCAAAACTTACAACAACAAAAATCCACAAAGCTTGGGCCATAAAGTTTTGTGCTTAAGTTTTTTGTCCAGAATAGTCATGTGGTCTGTGCCTAATATAAAATTGAAGATTGTTCTAAAAGTAAAAGTAACTATTGGGTTTCTCTTATGACCCTTGAGTGGGTGCCAACACCCAAATAGTGTAATTTGGTCCTAAACCCTGTAATTCAGTGGCATTATGCTTCGTTGGAGAACTGTTTCCAGTCTGAAATGTTCATCAGTGGGTTTGGAGTTCTGTCTTTCAGCCTTCATGGGGTATTGAGATGGAGCTTAGGAGACAGAGCCATCATATCCTAACGGGTTGTTGGCAGGCCGGCACTCCTTCATCTGTCCGGGAAGAAAACAGCAGCAGATAATTGGACAATTTCTCAGCTGGGATGTTTTCTCTGGCATGAATTAATAAGCTGAGCATCACAATAACACGGATCAGCCCCCACGAAGAAATAAAGACAGAAACCGATGGTGCTCAACAAAGCTAATGATATCTACGAAAAGCAACTGGAGCTGTGCGGCACCGCTGTCAGCTCTGACAGCGTCTGACAGGAGCTCCGCCGGCTGCTTTGAATGCATCGCCGCACCATCCCAAAAGTGGAAGTCTGATAAATACATACATGAAATCATCAGCGAATGCTCCGTGCTCCGTGTTTTAACAGTTTCCACCGAAACCCTGTCACACGTGATCAACATGAGCATCAGAATTTAGCATAACACTAACATTTATCGTCAAAACAGGATGAAGAGAAGTCGTAGCTGTCTTCCTGCTATGAGTGTTTATCAGTGAGTAGTTGGGGACTGACAGGAAGTGCTTCAATCGAACCACTGCATGTTTTTTTTTATTGATTCTGTATTTTCTGCACAGGTGTAATTGCTCAGGAGCAACAGTGGAATCAGATGTAACATGGACTTCATCTGTTGCATTTAATAATATCCCTGAAACGTCGGAGACATTATGAAAACATCGTCGCTGCTTTCCGCAGCTGCAGATCCTTCGTGTTAAAGCCACGTGTGGAGTAAGGAAGGACTGGATTGATTTTTTTCGAAGGATTAGTTTTATATTTTCAACACAATAGGCAGAGCTTTATCTCCAAAAGTTTTGCAGAATAATTCTAAATCACTGGTAAAAGTTTAGCCCAAATTTGGTGCGTATGAATCGACTCGAGGATCTCCATCGTATATTTATTGTATTTTTGCAAAAAAAGACCTTTTTTCCAACAGAACTTCACACTGCTTGTACAACGCAGTGGATTTGGGGATTTTTTAGAGATACACCCTTGCTTGATTAAACTTTTTTTTTTCTACCACCAAGTAATTCTATTTGGTCAACTTAATGTGTTTGGGTTGCATCATTCCATTCCAATTTAAGGAAATCCTAGAACTACAAAGTTAGCTTGGCCAAAGCTATTAAGATTAAGTTTGACTTATTCCAAGTAGGTTAATTGAATGTACCAGAATAAATAAAGTTGTAACTAATACAAGTGACTAACATGAATCAGACCTAATTACTTACATTGGGACTGAATCAAACTAAGTTGTATTAAACCTAATAAATGATATCCACTCAAACATATTAGGTCGTACAAAAAGAATCGGTTGATGCTGTGTGAAACTCACGTAATCAGGGGAGCTATTTTCCATGACTCTTTTAAAAGTCAGATAGTTTTTTCTGTAGTAGAGAGCCGTCAGATTGAAACATTCGTTCGGATTGGACCAGGTTTGAATTAGGATTTAGTCAAAGCCACAAAATACTCTTTGTCCTTGACAAGCAATGCTAACTCTGCAACACGTCATTTTATAGTTATTCCGTGAACTGGTGTGAGTGTGAGGAAGAACTGGGTTGTGATGGGCACTCGGCAGCTGCTAAGTCGACTCTAAGTGACCGGCGCAAGGTCAGAGAGCTCAGCCAGCTGAGCCTTGGTGTCTTTCATCCTGTAAATCCCTGGACACCCGTTTCTTCACTCTTGTTGAGTTAAATTCAACTCCTCTCATCACTTGCTGACTGGACGATACGTGCCTCAGTTGGAGTTCATTTGTGCTTTCACTGGAGACATCGCAAAGTCGATCAACATACGTTTAGAAAGCCTGACTTAGAAGACGGTGGAAGCTGTGTGCAACATTCAAGAGCAGCAAATACACATGGAATAGTTTCCCGTGAATTTGTCTTTCACCCACACCAGGTCAGCCTTTTAAACACCCACCGCCCTGTTCTTATTTACAGCTGGAGTAGAAAAGCAGCTCTCAAGACGCATCTGTTTTTCGTGGAGAATATCCGATGAAGGAAAGCAGACGCTGAAGGTTCATTTGTACTTCCTGGCGCCCACACAACTTGGTCTCTGTGCAGCGAATGCAAGCTCACAGTTCGCCGTACCACTTCTATTCCATCTTGCCTCAGTCTGAAGTGGAAAAGTGAGGACAAAAATGCCATCAACTCTCGCTGCGTACCGCTTTCTTCGCCTTTAAGTGCATCTGTTTTCTGCAGATGTATATGTTGCCGTTGACACTGAACTCTCCTCAGAGTGATATCAAATGAGGGCCTTCTATTCCTTGTGTCTGATAAATAGAACTCACTGTTGATATTCTTGTTTTATTCTCTTTTATAAATCTCTATAGGAACTGTGGGTATTGAAGAATTGTGGTCCTTAAAGTAACAGCTCATACAAAAAATGATTCATTTTTCAATATATACTTCCCACCATGCCAGTGCGTGCAAAGTATTTGGGTTTAAGGGATTAGGTTTAAGAGATGAGGACTTTTAAAATGTAATCAAAGCACAAGAAATATACTGTAAAACAATTAATACAGCTTGTACAAATAGTCCAAGTGTCCAGAAACCCTGAGGTCCAAAACTGATATTAAAATACCTTAGTAACACTGTTTAAAATGAAATGTTCAGAGTACTCTCTCGGTTAAAAGCTTACCATTGAAGAACTGCTAGAGGAAATCAACAGGAACTCTGAACATCTCGTTCTAACTGACTAAAGCGTCTTTCCCAGAACCTGTTTAATTTGATGCAGATGGGCCTTTTAAAAAAAGTACATCGAGTATTTAACTAAGAGTCTATGCAAGACTGTAAATGTGTAACCATGTGGTTGTCCTAGTCCAAAACTAAAGGTCTACACCAGGCTGTGTATTGGATATAATGTGGTTGGACTATTATGACAATATATATGCAATTTGTGGATATTATAGTACTTAATTGAGGGTTCTATGCAAGAATATGTATGTGCAATATTTATTCTATTCAGTGCAAAACAGGATATGTGAAATAATCTGGTACTGAACTAAGGGTCTGTGCAGTACTGCAATGATGTAATGTTGTGATGAATTTGTGTCTGGGACTTGTGGAGGTCATGCGTTTTAACTTGCTTTCCTGTGTTTATATTAAGTTATGCCATGTTTGAATCTCACTAACACTGATTTGCCCATGGGATGTGCATAACAGGGGAGGTAGTAACAGAGCTGACTCGGACATCTGTGTAAACACGAGACAATATGAGACAGATGTGATGTTTTGGCAGCACATTTAGTTGCATGGACAACATCAGAAATATTTAAATAGCAGATAGTAGCAGTTAGCAGCTAGTAGTATCAAAGAGAAAATCAGCTGAAAAGGTTAAATTGATGGCTTGAGTTCTTCTCCCTTTGAGAACAAGATGCGTTCAGTAGACTGAGTAGATGATGCTTGTAGATGATAGTCTAGATGCATGTCTAGTATAGTATTTAAGTATTTGAAACAAAATAAAAGTAGAACGATGATGACTCTGTGGTTTTGCAGGCTAAGATGGACAATGTGATGCTTAAAAACCAGACCTGAAAGTTTTGAAGCCATGCTTATCTTCTACTTTTCATAAACTTCTATCTCCAGCTCATCTTGTAACCACTTCCATGAGTAACTTCCTCATCATGAAGCGGTTTGACTGTATGCACCAGAGTGAGCGGTAATTTAATTTGAGCTCACCTTCCATCCATCCTCATCTGCATTCATTTTGTCTCCGGAATCATCGCCGCATAATCCAAATTATGGATCTTACTCTGAAATTCTTCCAACTCCACATAAGTTCTGCTTCATAAATGTTAACCAGACTCATTAAGGAACTCAGGTGCGGGCTGAGCATAACCTCGCTTCTGCAATATCTTTGGCTTAGAGCAGAGAAAAAGTTTTTAAATACAATGATCGAATTAAGTTTGGAGTGCAATCAGTTAACGAGAGACGGAAACCGCTTTAATAGAAGCCTTAAATATGCATGAGGCTGCAGTGATGAACTGCCTGTCTCTGGAACTCAGTGTGTATACACTGTCATGGCCATAGCCACAGGACTCAGGAAGAAGTAATGGAGTGTAAATAATGTGCGGTTGCCTGGACAGCTGTGAGCCTGATTCATATCAGGTGTTGTTTATTGAGGATGCTAGTCCCAGCCTCTGCTGATGCTGCACACAGCGATGGTTCACTTCCACCAACTGCCTCTTAAAAAGACAAGGGTCTTTGCTCTTTGGCCTTCCCACCTGCTCTAAACAGGTGTTCGTCCCACACAGACCGCCGACAACCTTAAAACAGTCCGTTTAGCAACTGCAAATGGGTCATTACCTGCAAGAGCCCTTTATAGACTCGTGTCTTGACACGAGTTGCCGAGTCAGAGCTACTGCTTCCAGTTGTTCCAGACAAGTGTTACTGGTGTTGGACCGGTTGTCCAGACTGAAATATCTAGACAAATACAGGTTAAATGACCTTTTTTTACGCGTATGAATGGCCTCCAGAAGAAGATCTCTCTAAAGGACGTTGGTTAGTCTCTGAAGTCAACCTTATTGTCTGATACCTTGTAGGAGTTTTTCAAAATCTGTACGAAAGAAAAGCACATGCAAAACATTATGAATTAAACCCTAAAAGCAACAAAAATGAGGAAATGTAAAAACATACACGGGGTTCAAACCCATCTCTCCCAGCATGAGAGTCAAATGACGTAACAACTAGATTATCTTGAGTCAGACGGTCCCAATACTTCACCCCCCCCCCCCATCCTTCAGCATTGTTGTCCAAATACCAACAGAATGTACAAATACAAAGTGCAAAGCACCCAATGTACCCAATGTATAGTCCCCTCCATAATTATTGGCACCCTGAGTAAAATGAAATGCAAAAAATGTCTTTATTGTCTATAGCCATAATCTTTAATTCAAAATATTCACAAAAATCTAACCATTAACAAAATTAGAAGAAACATAACATTCTTAACTTAAACCAATTTTTTTCTCTAAAAAGCGGTTTTGCCATAGTTGTTGGCAAACCAAAGAAATCCTGTGATGAACAGGTAACAGAAGCATATTTGTGGTCATATTTCACACTTTTAGGTTCAACCCTTTGGACAGGATGTCTCAGGGGGTGAACAATGACTTCCTCTTTTACCGGGGTATAAATATGAGGTGACACAGGCCTACTTCCTGCTCTCACATTTTTCACAATGGGAAAGACCAGAGGATACGAAATGATGTGTGAAGAAAAGAGGTAGGGCTGCACAAATCTGGCAGATACAAGAAAATCTCAACTACGGTGGCTGAGAGGGGCAAACGCACTGTAACTTAAGAAAACACATTCAAGTGGGAAAAAAAACACCGGTATATTAAGGGGACACTTTCATCATTTCGGAAACACGTGCAAAGCATTCGGAGAACGCGCCGCAAAAAGCCACAACGCAAGGTGTTTTCAAAGGACACACTAGAAGTGATACATCCCTAGATGTGCTTTTTTCAATCCTTCATTTAAAGAATAGAACAGACACGACACATGTGTCGTCTTTTATCCACCATGTACTATCTTCACTGAACATCCCGGGTTGTGCGGCCACGTGATTTTAAATAAATCCTCAATTGTGTGAATATAACAAATAAACGTAATAATGACCTTAACACACACACACAGAGCAGCCAGAGCTTCAGCGTTTGTTTTCTCGAGATATTGGGGGAAAGAAAAGGTGGTTTAATGTTTTTTTCTGAGTGTTCATCAGAGATCAGGAGCCTCATGGCCGCTGCAGCTGATTTAGGGAATGTCGGATCAAGGTTTTACACAGACAGAATTTTCTTTTGTAGCTCATGTTGTGACTGCTGTGTACACGTTGCCGTGGCGACACCAAAAGTCAATATGAATAATGGTGGATAACAGTTTTCTTAAGCACATATAAAATACACCTTGTTGACTGTAGCATTGGGTGATGTGTTTGTAAAGTCATCATTCAATTTAACTCGTCGTTTTCATGATGTCGGTTAAGGCTTTATTAACATGACTGCATGACCCTGAAGTCGTCAAGGTCATGTGACCAGTGCCGGTAATTCTGGAGTTCCCTGTATATAATTCCAGAGACTCAATCTATAATTATTCATGATTATTATATTATATCATATTATATATATTATGAGCAGATTTAGACCTTAAACTCTGGGAACTCTTTTTGTATATTTCTTTCTGATGTATATTTCTCCTGTATATTTATTTTGTGTATTGATGCTACTCCATATGTAACGTACTGCTGTTACAGTGGAATTGCCCTGTCGGATGAATTAAGTATGATCTTATCTTATATTATCTTATATTATCTTATCTTATCTTATGACCACCAGTCTAAAATTAAAGGTTTTTGTTCTTTTGACAGCATGCATAAGTTTTAAATCCAAATATTTGCAGCAAAATACTACCAGATGATTTCTGATTGCTGTTAGTGATACTTAAAACGTCTGCGGCGTAATTTACCGTCAGAAATAAAAAAGACCAAACAGGAAAGACGGCATGATGAGTATATTTGTAATCTCAAACATGTTCTAATTTGTTTGGATAATTTCATAACAGATGTATATTTGTTTTAGCAAAAGTGGTTATTAATGGAAAGAAATCTAGAAAGTCAGACTTCGGTCCCACATTTACTATTCCATGGCAAATGAAGTAAATATGGAGTAAGGATTTGGAACAACCAATCAAAACTTCATAGAAAAAAAAAGTTGGACACTGAGTGGTGATTGCTATATAATTTGAGGTTTTTAATATTTTTTTCCCCATTTGTGGCCATCAATCTATTTCCCCTCCCAAACATTAGGACAAATCCCTTTTTCTGAATGCATCCTTCTCTGAGCCAGCCACAAACTGATTGTAGGCTGTCAGACTATATAAAATCTTTCCGTTTATAATAAACCCGTCGCTTAATTTAAATGCAATAAATGTCCTGATTTCAGGCCTTTAGCTCGTCTCTGCACAGAATTCTCTTTTCTCCATCTGTTGGGTATCTGTATAAGTGACTGACCTTATCTTCTCATAATGTCCTACTTTCAAAATTGGATCTAGGGTGTCCGAGTTTGTTGACTGGTGAACGCCGTTGCTCCTACCCACTGTAGTTGCTCCCACTGGCGCTGAAAGGTGAATTTCAGTTCAGTTTTGTCAGGTGACGTGACAGGTACATACATATAAAGCAGTTTTGAATGAAGTCTAAAGAAGCTGCAAGGCAAGTGAAACCAGACGCTCCGATATTGGCCTCTACATGTTGTAGAGCTGGTTGACGTGTGGGTTAAATGGATCAGGAAAACAGATCGGTGAAAAGAAACCGTCTCCACTCTGGCCCTTAAAATGGCCCAGTTGGAATTAAAGGAGCATCAGGGTTTCTGTTTTCCATCTGCAGCAGTGGACAACAATACCAAACATGTGGGCCCTCCCCGAGGGACGATGTCAGATGACTTTGGCAAACACTCATTGTTCCGCTTAATACGTTAAACCTCCCTCGACCCCCTGCACTCCCAAATATGATCATTATTCCCCCCTCGCGGTCCAGCCTTGCATGCGATCCTGAGATGGCCCTCATTCAGCCGAACTTTAACCCAGCTGAATCCTTCGAACTGACGAGCAGGGGGGCCATTGTCCTGTAATCAGCCAGAGAGACACAACACTCAGCCAGGTCACCATTGCCGGCGTATTGGTGGCGGCACGTTCCCCCCCGAGGTCACGGCGTGTCCCCGGTCATGCTGGAGATGTCATAAATAAAGAAAGACAGTGGAGAGAGAAGGAGAACAATGAATCCCCCCCAATTTCCTCCTCCCAGCTCCGTCCCGGGTCCCCCCCCCCCCCCCCCCCCATCAGCAGCCACTGGGGACGTTGTAAATCAGATGGTTAGGGTTGGGGAAAAACCTGAGCCCAGAGCAAGAGAGTAAGGCTAGTAGACATAAGAGTTGGAACCTGGTTCCCTGCGAGCGTGGCCATTCCTGTCATCATTAGAGAGCGTGGGAGGCAAGAAGAAGAAGATGATGATGATGATGATGACAATGATGATAAGGCATGGAAGAGTGGGAGCTGGGAGAGATAGACACAGAAATGAACACACATATAATGACAATAGCAAATACACCCGTAGTCCCTCTCGTGTATTCTGCTTCACTCGCACCCCGCCACAATTGCTCGTAAATCCAGACTGGCTGGGTTTAGTTCTGACAGCGCTGCCGCTGGGAGACAAAGGTAATCCAGCAATAATTTTCAGCGAACAAGAGATTTTGATTTCTCCCCCATCAGGAGCCAGAAAGCCAAAATCATCAGCCAAGCAATGTCCTTGCATTCACAGGGATAAAGCCATATCTGACAATGGCGGAAAAAAGAATTGCTGATGGAGAGGGAAGGGGCTGGAGAGAGGCAGTGATGAAAGGGATAAGACACAGTGTGTGCTTTTGTGTGCTAGTGTGTGTTTTTTGTGTTTTGGCTGAATGGCTGGACCATTGTGAGCCTCACTGCATTGCCATACCAACCACAGTGGCAGATTTATAAAAGAAAAAGTATGTATTTAGTAGATCCCACAGGTTTAATGAGCCTGACTTCAGTTCTTACTCCGTATGTCTTTGGCCTATGACGGGACATGACTAAGGTTTAACTGTGCTTGTTAAAAGAAAAAAGAAAAAAGAAAAAAGATAGTCATCAACTACTTTTTTCTGTGACTCAGACAGACACCATTAAATACTAACTGTGACCATGGCTGCTTTCAAACCTACCTCCTACCTCCTACCTCGTTCGGTCCAGAATTTCAGAGGTTTCGTACCGGACCGATGTCTTTTACGGTGTGAAAGCGTTTTTTTTTGGATGCTTAGAACTTTAAGGCCAATTACAGAAAGTTATAGCAGGCTACCGGCGCCAGTAAACAGAGGAGGGAGAAAGAAACGTAAAAAAGGAGGTTGTTAAAAATGAAGGACGGTACGGTAACATACGGCGAGAGGAAGAGACAAGAGTGATGCGGTCAGACGGACAAATCGAGAATGTCAAAAAAATGGATTAAAACGTTCAATTTAGTGTCTGCGAGAATGAGAGAGAAATGAGACGAAAGGATGGGAGAGAGATGTCGCCTACAGGATAAGAAACTGTGGCTGCTGTTCGTCTCAGGAAAAGGGGTGTGTCTATAAATGAGAAACACGTGAACAACAGGCTCGCCATTAAGGTATTGTGTTGCTCAGCTTCCCATCTTCACCAAATGCGCCAATGGATGCACCCACAGGAAACAGGCTGGAAAACAGGCGTTCAGTTGGTGCTGCTTGAAGTAATGTCGATAGTTTAGTGGCAACGACATGAGTCTGTTCATCTAGCCGCTGAAATCACATCGCACTATCAGACAGATGCTAGTCAACGAGCCAATCAATCATCAAGAACATCATGATGACAGGAAGTAATGAACAGTCATGAACAGTAGCCAATATGAAACCCAGCCCAGTATTCAATGAAACAAAGAGCCGAACCTTTTGGGGGGTGAAAGCAACCCACATCAAACTGCAATATTATGGAAGAAAAAGACAAGACTAAAACATCCATCCATTTTCTTCCACTTATCCGTGGTCGGGTCGTGGTGGCAACAGGCTAAGAAAGGTATTCCAGACATCCCTCTCCCCAGCGACACTCTTCTGCTCATCCTGGTGGATCCCAAGGCATTCTCAGGCCAGATGATATATATATAGTCCCTCCCAGTGAGTTCTGGGTCAAACCCGAGGTGTCCACCCTGTTGGATGTACCTGGAAAACCACCAAAGTGAGGCGTTCTGATCAGATACCCGAACCACCTCAACCAACTACCTTCAACATGAAGTAGCAGACTAAAATAGTTCTCAAAATCTCTCTCCACTATCTCTTTCCACTTTATTTTTTTCTACATTTGCAGCAGCTTTGGCTCATGGGTTAAGTCATGTGAGGTTGGATCACCACCACCCCACCGGCCTCTCTCACCTGATTCATCGGGGAGGTGGAGTAAGATGGCTTATGAAAGAGCCTGATAAATATTAACTAACTACGTCTGGCGGAAGTTTAGCCTGAGGAGGCATGCAGCCGTCCTCATCTGCACGTCGGTCACCTGACCCGGGTATCAGAGTGAAATACTGATGGAATACTGGAGTGGTTCCTTTTATCTTGGAGCCTCATAGTTTCATCTGGTAAAGCCAATGATTAAAGAAAATTCTTGCATCAGACCATTTAAAAGCATGCTGTGCCTTGCCAAAGCTGAGCAACCTGTTTTTCATCACACAAATCCATGTGAAATAAGAGTAATATGACCAAAAATACAGTTTTTTTAGATCCCACATGTTGACAGAAATGTCATCTAGGGTACGTCCCCAAACCGCTGCGTTGTACAAGTAATCCCCCTGATTGAACTCCTCAAATTAAGCGTGAAGTTACGTCCGAAAAACAGTGTTTTTCATCAAATAGCCTCCCCTTAGTGTGTAAAATATAAATATTAGGGTAAAACCTGATAAATGTATGATAGGTCACCTGAAGTCGATTCATATTCACCAAATTGGACTAAAAATCGGACGAATGCTTGAGATATTATGGCCTGAAACATTTGGACAACAAAGCTCCCCCTAGTCTTAGATATACATGACTAACCTTTCCCAAAATCAATCCAGATCTTCCTCGCACTGAGGTGTAGGTGGGTATATATAATGAAAATAATCCATGCAACAGTTTTTCAGTTATCGGGTTAACACGTAGGATCTGTGGTGAACGCGAACCCGGCGGCGATGACGATTCAATAACTTTTCAGGTATATAATCAAAAAAATAGCTGATAAATCATGGATGATAAATTTTCCCTCCATTCTTTAGTGTTTACCCGGGTAGTACAGGTAGTTCCCTCAGTGCTGCCTCGCTCTCACTGACATCGATCACTGTCCCTCCGGCCTCAGGTTATCTCTCTCTCTCTCTCTCTCTTTCTATCTGAAGGGGTAACTAAGCCTTTTGGAATGCTTCACGCCCCTCTACCCGACCTCTGCGAGCGCTTGCTCTCTCCCATCATCTCACATTTTCCCCTGGAGGTAGAAAGGCTTATCCCTGACAGCCTCTGAAGAGGGTTTGGAAGGAACGCCAGCGCCACTTTTCACCGGACTCTTTACATCTACTCACCAGACAGGGGAGGGAAGATATGGAGGAGAGCGCCACAAGGCATGGAATTGAGCTCTGTGTGAAAGGAGACAGCTTTAGGGACCTTTAGGGTGTATTCAAACTTGAATCGTGGAGACGTTTCTATGGGACGGGTGAATCGGTGTTTGTTCAGTCAAAATGCAATGAAGTTCAAGGTTTCGCAGGCGTGGTCAGTACTTTGTTTCTCCCCCATGGCCGTCCTTCAGACAGTGGGAAGGTTCTGCAATGCAATTATAATCAAACTGAAGCAGAGATATCTATCCTCTCTATGAACTGCTTTGGGTTCCTGGCTGTTTCCCTTTTTTTTCGCTGCACTGTTCCAACTCTAGACCTTGAGAAATAAACATTCCCCACCGAGTTAAGTTTGCATATGCAGGCTTTAAAAGAGCTTAGGTTTTTATGAAACTACTTGACTCTCATCAGATCTTTACTGGTTCTATCAAGTTACATAATTCGTTTTAGTAAGTCCTCAAGGGCTATAATATTTTTTTTTTTTAAAAAGTACTTATCAAATAGGACTTTCTCAATAGACAAGGGTGGCCCCTTTGACCCGTGGTGTCCCCCAGGGCTCCATCATTGGCCCCTTACTCTTTACCATATACATGCTGCCACTGGGTCATATATCAGGTTCAGTCGCATTATTCAGTAAGAAATAGTGACTCAAAATGTGCTCAACTAAAGGTCATTAAAGGGTTTAAGAACAAATGGTTTTGAGAAGAACCGAGCCAACATGATTCTGCAACAAAACTCATTTCTGTTGTTCTATATAAATAATATAAGGCCATTGTCAGTTACTTAAACAGAGTAAAAGTCACCAGGTTTGCTGCAGAAACACAGAACTACTTCACCTAGAATTGTATTATTGCCTTTAAATATACATATATGGTAAAAAAAAAAGTAAGGTTATAAAATACTGCACTTCATATCCGAGAACAACAGCGAAGGAAAATTTATGTGAGCCTGCTGTTAATATGTGCAACTCCCAGGTTTCACTGCACTGAGGGTCTTTTCTTATTTATACGTATATATCAGCGATGACAGAGAAACATAACATATATTATAAGAGGACAGCAGCGCTCTGAACAGATGGATATCCATCTTCCGTGAGCGTCCATAACCTGCCTGTTAAACAGGTTTGAGTCGGGTTTGCAAATTGAGGCTCCAGCTTCTGTCCTGTAAGACTGAGTTGAGGGCTGAGCCCAGGGTTTCGTTAAAGAGTCGTTTCATGCTTCATATCTTTTTACCGCCATATACAAGCTGCTTTTTCCAACTCGCGTAAAAGTGTCCAGAGTCATACAGGGTCTAAAATACGCCCATTTAAATTTGTGTATCCGTCAGCGCTCAAGTAGGTTTGTGAAGAGCCAAATGTTTCAAAAACATTAGAAGATTATGTGATGATGTATGCGGTTCGGGTGCGAACCACTGAATACATCATGACTGTGAATGGAGAATCTTCCCGTTACCAATTATCCCGTCCTCTGCTTGAAGGGTGAGGAACTCTCAGACGTTCCACCGTTTCTCTAATCTAAAGACATTTTTTGTGTTGCTTCTATTCCTGAAAAGTTGTGGAAATTACGGAATCGTCATCGCTGCTGCTATACTTTCGTGCAAGGAAGGACTGGATTGATTTTGGGTAAGGTCGGTTGTATTTTTCTGACACTATGGAGCTTTATCTCCTTTCTTTAGAGAGAGAGAGAGGGAGAGACCCCATTCCATTTCTACAAAATTGAGGGGTAGCTTAAAGGTGGACCGGAACCACCTGTGTAAATGGGTCAACAACCATTTCAGGCTCAAATTCACAAAGACAGGGAAAACCAGAATCAACCTTATTCCATGATTTTGGACTGTGGGAGGAATTTGGAGGGAACCCATGCAAATGCAGGGAGACCATGCATATTTGGAACATAAAGACCTCAAGTCGGCAGGTGGATTTGAACCCAGAACCTTCTTACCGTGAAGCAGCTGAGAAACTGTTCATTGGGAGTGGACAATAAATCAACAACGACATGATAAATCTAGTGGCATGAAAGGGGCCATTACAAATCACCTTAACTCTGTGTCTATTCAGCCGGTGCTTCAGGCTCACTTGTAATGCAGGACAGCCGTATTTTCTCTTCAGAGAGTCAACAGCAGCAAGATAACAAGCTGGAAATAGCTCTTCCTCCCTGCCCTCTGGAAGCTCTGAACGTCTGTGCGGCTTCGCTGCTTCGAGCCGCTCACAACCTGTAAGATAGTCATTTCCTATCTTACAGTCGGGAGTTCAATCAGCGTGTCCGGGCAACAGGTGCTCTATAGCATACGCCGTATGAACGCTATGTTCAGCTGCAAATTAGAGAGAGAGCGGAGATGTTCTCTGAACCTACTGACATTATTTAATGCTAAATGTGAACATGAGGGATAGAGGGACTACGGAGATAAAGTCAGGGTTCTGTTTCTTTTTCATTTATCTTTGTATTTGTACTAGTAATAAGAAAAGCGGATCCTTCCGTCTGTACTCTGCAATCATTTTGTATATATTTTTGCACATTCAGCCATAATCCAAGGAAGACATGTCACGTGTCCAGAGACATACCAGCGAAGGAAAGGTGAAGTGGTCGCCTTTGCCTCCTTTATCTTATCTCCTTCATTATTACAACCTCCTTCATCGTTGTCATTTTTTCTGTCTTGTGGGCTTGTCAATGCCAACTCAAAGTGAGTATTGAAGAATGTAGGATGATGGATGCAATATTCAAAACTGACAATTTTCATCCGTGAATGTGTCATTGATCGGCCTTGAGAGTTAATACACCAGGAAGCAGCGATAAGGAGACACAGGTGATAGCTATCAGGGCGCTGTGACAAATCACAGCGGTGGGAAAGGTGCAAGGAAGTCGGAGGGGAAGGCAAGTTCTACAGACAAAACAGGAAATAGATGCATGAAAACACTCACATAATTGTAAAAATAACCTTATTTATAATGGCGAGGTGCGTCACGCTTTGAAGCACGAGCCAAAACGCTCGCTCGCAATCGTTCCCATTTCACGTGGTGAACAATCAACGGCTGGTTCTGCAAAGTGAGAAAAGTTACGTAAAGGAACTCTCAAGTTAAGTAAGAGGCTTTGAAGACACGATGTCTCATACTGAAGTATTTAATACAACTCGGTGAAGGGGAGCTGAAGAGAACATGTGACACTCGTTCAGCTCAATGCCATGACGGCTGAAGGACACTCACGGGCCTTTAAGTACAAATACTGTATGACCTCACATGACGAGTGCCTCTGCCAGTTCCTGTCCAATAAATCAGATGTAGATATAATCACTTCAGCTCTTGGCTCGTTGGAACACATCCTTATGTCAATAATGGAGACAGTTTATCTGGGTTGCGGGGGAATACAGAAGATGGAGGTCCAGGGCTAGAACACCTCCATCCTCTGGTCGAAAACACCTAGAGGTTGAATTTTTCTCTTCTCCTCTAGAAGATCCAGATGTTTATTTATGAGTGGGAGCAGCTTTCTTACGCAATTTTTACATTCTGGTGAGAAAGAACTAATCATTTAATATTAAAGTGGTGTCGGAAAATAGACCAAGTATTGTGTCATTGCTCCGCCTTGATTTAAATACTGCTAGCGTAGGCTAGAACACCGTCCAGAAGACAAAAGCAAAAATATATTATCATGACTAGGTACAAAGACCTTTGAAGAGAATTCTTTTTCATCTTGTGGGGAAAAAGATAACCACTTGTGTGTAGTTTAACGTCATTATTGTTACTTTTTAATCTTTGTTTTTATGTAATCGTTTCTGTCAGCGGTCAATAGTTTTAACTTAGAGTTTAGGTCTTTCTTCTATGTAGTGAAAGTCCCGAAAAGTCGGAATATTACTGTAGGCAGACTGATAGGAAGGGCTTCAATAGAGCCATTGTATGTGTATTTACGTTCTATTGATTGATATTTTCAGCAAAGGTGCGATTGCTGTAGAAAAGTGGCGGAATCAAAATGTAACATCGACTCAATTATATCCCCGAAGAGTAGGTTATATTTTCCCCGTCGCCGCACATGGCTCGTGTTAGCGTGATAACTCAAAATACTATTTGACGGATCATTTTCAAATTTTGAAAACCATAGACATTTAGTGTGAGGAAGAACTGCATCGATTTTGGAAAAGTTCGGTTGCATATTTCCCACACTAGGTAGAGCTTTAGCTATAAAAGTGTTCAGGCCATAATTTCTCAATCATTCAGTCCCAAATTTGGTGCATTTGAATTGGCTTGAGGAGATCTATGTTATATATATATATATTTTATGCTAGAAGCTCATATTTCACTCACTAGTGGTTGGCTTTCCTTTCTTTTTTTTTTAAGTAAAACCCAGACATAACTTCACATTTAATTTGAGGAGTTCAATCAGGGGAATTGCTTGTACAGCGGGGGCTTTTATGGGGATATACCCTTGCTATCGGGTACAACAGCATTGGCCCAGTTCCTAGATAATAGTTTTTGGACACTAATTGATGAAGTACACTTGGGATTCACATGTAGAATCTCTCTTGATTGCCCTCAAAAACTATGAAGCACTCTTGTTGGGAGCCGAGCTGAGCCGTCAACTCACTCAATCTTGTTGATTTTTTTTTTTAAATCCAGAATAAAGATGCAGAACCTAAAATACCCGAAGTTATGTCATCAGAAAGCAACGTTTTAAAATTTAAAGTGGCTGCAGCCGCATTAAGTTATATTGGGGCTCAATACTTTGGTAATGAAGAAACTCTCATCATAATTCAGAGCAAACGCCATAAAACTTTATTTGAAAAGTCCTATTCAGAATTACCGACCTTTCTAAAATACTAATAGGAGTCCTTGGCTTGAAGAAATCAAGTGAAGAAAAAAAATAAAGAGTCGACACCACTCACAGCCGTGAGCGCCGCAATCCGAAACCAGAACGGCCTGAAGAGCATCGACCTTTCCTCCTGATTACAGATATTCTTTCATGAATCCCACTCTCCATTATTCCTCAGAGGTGGATGCAGGGCGACTGCCGCAGTCAGTATCTCATCACTTATTTCCAACCCCCACCCCCACGCCCCCATTAACATGAAAACACCTCCGCTGAATGTTGTTTTGTTTTATCAGATCCATTTGCAGAACTACAAACGAGCTGGCTGTGTATATTCCGAAGGTAATTAATTTGCTCTTCCAATTCAGCAGACAGAACCGCTTCGTGCTGGAAATACAATGCAATATTTTTGCATCAATCACGGCTAAATGTAATAAGAGGATGTTTGCTTACCTCTCCGAAAAATTCAATGCAGGAGACGAAAGCTCCGGGGCTTTTTTTCTGTTTGTAATCAATGTGAGAAAACACAGCGTTGTTTTATCCGCTTGTGTGTGTGTCTGCGTGTGTGTGTGTGTGTGTGTGTGCGTGCGTGAGATAATTGCACCCTGGAAGCATGATGGAATGAAATGGCAAATGATATCAGTCTGTAATCTCTTTTCCGATGTCAATCCCGCAGATGCTATCTTCATTTTTTTGATTTCATATAGCTTCCCCTGAGAAGGTCAGCAAAGTCCGTTGCAGATCCCCTGATAGAAAAACAGGTTGTGCATTTTGTTCTTTGAAAAAATAAAAATAAATAAGTAGTCCTAGACAGAAAAACTTTACCTGAATTAACCCTTGTGACTCTCCAGGGACATGTTTTTCAGGATTTGAGATGTGATAAGGCAAAACGGTTTGAGGTTTTTGGCATTTTCTTGAGCAGGAACTCTTCAACTTCAGATCATATGATGTGTCCATAGTTCAAAATGTAAACAAGATTTATGCACATGGCCTGTTAAGGACAAAAATGTCCCCAAATAAACAAAAATTTGTGTTTGCACTTATATCAGAGAAAGAAATATGTGCGTTCCATGTTGTTAGGCTTTCTTTGCGGAATCAGCGTTAAAATAGTCGTGACTTTCTACTGTATGTTCAGCTATCAGAGTATCCACGTCTGAATCCAGCAGTTGTAATTCCTTTCTCAGAGCGTCTTTCTCTCTATGTCTCTCACACATGGACGCACCATAACCAGATTCTACAGGCTTAAAATCCTGAAATTGAATTAATATTGGATAGATATGATCAGGTCTGATGCTGTTTAAAAGCATGAAGGCCGTAAAAGTCAAATATGTTATCATTATATTGTGTTTTATTGTTATTGTATTGTTGCACATCCTCTAAGGCGGTGAAAGGAGTTCCCAGTTTTAATATATAATACTGAACAAAATGTAACAGTATCAATATTAGTTCTAATTATTTACACATCCAATAATGAATCAATTACAACAAAAAAAATCCACCTTATAACAGGGTAAATAAAAAAAATTTAAAAATATTTTGTCATTTAAAAATCATCATGTAAAAAAAATAATGTAAACAAAGAATTCTAAAAATCAATAAATATATGTTAGGACTGATGGTAGATAAAAGCATTAAGGCAGTAGAAGTGTAAATTAGTATTAATTAATACTAAAATTCTTAAAAATAAATTATGAAAACTTTTGGAGATAAAACTCCCCCTAGTGTCGGAAATATACAACCGACCTTTCCCCAAAACAACCCAGTCCTTCCTCACATGAAGGTCTGTGTGGCTATAAAATTTGAAATTGATCCATGAAATGGTTTTTGAGTCATCGTGTCGACATGACGGCGGCGCGGCGATGCCTGATAATGCTCTTCTTTGGCAATTAAAGCTGGTGTGGATGTTCTGGCCTGCCAGGTGGGAGCAGGAATGGATCCTGAGTGGCTGACCTGAAGAGCTGAGACAATTTTGTCCAGCAGTTTTTGTCAGGGTGTGTATTGGGTTGGAGGGGGGGGGGGACTTAATTGCTGCTGCGGTCTGGGAGAATTGGAAGAGTCATTTCACCTCCGAGGAAACAAACAGATTGGAGCTCTGTGGGGTGGGGAAGAAGGGGAGGCCAAATTACAGAGCCCAGTGTGGCGACTTGTGATCTCTGACCCCCTGTACACAGACCTCCACTCCGCTCGGAGCCTGAGAGGAAGCCTCTTTGGAACAAGATGAAGAAACTACAGGGGGTGGACACAATAACTTTATATCCTGTGCAATACCTTGTAATCCAATGTAGCAGTCATGCAAGGAGATGGTGGGATAAATGATTACCCCCATGGACAGTCTTTTCCTATTTAGACTGGATCCACATGTTGTTCACGTTCCCAAAAATTCAAAAACAATGAATCAAAGAAAACTATAGCCTTAAACAACTGATTCAATCTGAAGTTCTTTTTTATTCCAGAAGTATTATTTACTCTTGTATCAAAGACAGATGCCTTCAACACCCAATCACCCATCCGGCAGATCAAGACTCTGGCTGGACGGCCTGCTGCCATGACTGATTGAGTTTGAATAGGGAGAGAGAGAGAGAGAGAGAGAGAGACAGAGAGAGAGAGGAAGTGAGGGAGAGAGGGAGAGACTTTGAATGGGAAAGGGAACTCAAACAATGCCAGGAAAGCCAGTGCGTTTATATCAGCTGGCAAAGTCCCTCAACCAAAAAACAGTTGTTAGAAAGTCCAGTGAGTCCTGTCCAAGGATGTTCCAGAAGTTTATGAAAAAGTCAGTGTGTAGTCTATCGTTGAGGGGGAGAGAGAGAGAGAGAGACAGAGAGAGAGAGAGAGGCCATGGAAGTGCAGGAGGCAGAGAGGGTGATTTTGAGCATGTGGTTATAATGTTATGGCTGATCATTGAAACACTCCTTGAGTACAGATTTTAGCTTTGATCAGCACGATAAGAGAAGAAAAAAAAAGCCCAAATCAACATTGTAGTCATGGAGGTAATGAGCTGAGTGAGGTTTCGCCGCACGGCCGTATCCAGGAGCGTTTGGCGAATCAGGTTTCAGGATAATCTCGGCAGATTATCTCCTCCCCTCTCAGACATGCACACACTACAAGCTCAGACAAAGTTTCATCACACAGAACAGGATTCCATTTAGAGTCTCATATTCCACAGTTACTTCTAAATGATGGCCTGGTTAAATAATTTAAACTCCCGCGGCGTGATGAGAGCCGGCGCGTCTGTGCTGGCAGGAAGTCAATCCGCACAGCAGCACCAGTCGCTCGCCATCTGGGTCAGAATTAGCCCACTCCATGACACACCCAGATGAATGCTAAAGGGAGGCCGCGGGACGCTCCACGGTGCTCCTCTTCCTCTTCCTCTGACCCAGTGACAACGCGAGCTCTCTCAGTATTCCTGCTTCATCCTGCAGACGCCCCCGGAAGGGCCCCAACATGAAACGTGAGGAATTGTCGTGCATGCAGAAGAAGCATTTGAATCAATTTAGACCCCTTTCATAACTAATTTCTATTACTGGCAACCCCGCTGCCTTCAGAGGCGGAGCCGCGGAGCGGACGGCGCGTGAGCCAGACGTAATCCCCACTAATTACAAAACACAATCAGCGCACGAAACCAGTTGAATGGTTGAACCCCCAGTTGAGTGACAAGGGGTTAATGTCGCCTTTGACTCTCCAATCTGCCCTCCTCGTCAAGATGTGTGGTGGCAAACAGACAGGGGGGTGGGGGGGGGGGGCCCGGCCCACCATATTTTCATACGCCCATATCTGTTGGTAGATTTGCAGAGAGCGCGGGGCGCTAACAGAGGGTGTGTCTCGCTTCACAGCTCCAAAATGAATAGTGGAGGGGGGGGGTTATTATGGAGAGAAGGGTGTGACAAAGAGGTCTCGGTGTTGAAGGGAGAGAGAGAGAGAGAGAGAGAGAGAGGGTTCTTATATAATGAGGCCGGAGCAGAGAGTGTGAGGGAAAGAGAGAGAGAAAATGTACCTGGACAGCGCTCACCCTCGCTGTGGGACCCGATCCACGTCGAGAGGAGCCCTGAAAGACAAACAGGAAATGAGATGCCCCCGTTAATAGCAGTCCTGCTTTACCTTCTCCCCCTCTTATTCCCTACCTCGCCGTCCCTCAGGGAGCTTGGGTAAGAGCCAATCTCATTGAAAGGCAGATCAATGGAGAGATATATCGTCATCTCGCTGCGCCACCCTCATAATCAATTAATCTATAATAGAATTCATTCAATGGGGCCTCTTAAAGGGCCAGTCCTCCTTATTACCGGCTCCAGGTCAGAGGAGGTGCAGATATATAGGAGACTCCTTACTAGTAATGAGGGGGGGGAAACTGCAAAGCACGGCTATAGATGTGCATGATGTGCATTTAATAGCATCCCTGGAAACGCTGCTTATGTTTTAAGCGAGAATAAATCCGCCACGGGTCGTTATCCGTCACATGCAGCGGTCTGCTACTCCGCGTGTTTCTGTTTCGCAAGGCTGATGCTATCCGAGCCTTTAGAAAACGTTGTTACGCCCGCTATAGCCACGAAACAAACCCTCCGTCGCCATCGGCCCAGCGGAGGCTGCGGAGGAAGTTCTCAGAGCTCGAGGTTGGAGCAGCTAGAACACATTTCTAACATATGGATTCACTGGAAGCTAACGTGTGACATCAGCAGCACATCTGCGCGACTCTATCTCTCTAATTTGCAGAATTACCTCCCGACAATATCAGAGCTGCCATCGCCGCGGTCCGCGCACGTTAGATGTGATTTATATGCAGGAAGGAAGTGTTTCTGGGAAGGATGTTGGTCATTTACGTGCAGAAAAGTGTATAATTTAACGTTGCCTATCGATGAAAGGATCTTAATCACCTTCTCGCTTATTTGTTCTCTCAGAATTTAAGGATTTTATCCACATCCCCTCTCCCCTCCATAAATTCACTTCCCGGTAGCGTGGCTACTTTTGTTCGGAGCCAACTCCTGTGGTGTTTCAAACATTCTCCTTTAATTTCGGATTTATTCATCTGATCCATTTTCTTTTTCTTTTCTTTTCTTTTTTATTGAGAGAAAAGTAAACAAAATTCTAGATTACCTGGTTCACGACGAAATCACTGCGCAATCAAAATTATCATCAGAGATTGAGGCAGGAAGAGAGAGAGGGAAAAAAAATAACGGGGGAAAACGAGGCTCATTATTCAAAAACTGCTGGTTTGAATAAAAACAGACAAAAACAACAAGGATGAATGAAATCATCCGAATGGAAGCGGAACAAGGACTCGAGTCAAACAAATGCAGCAACAAATGGCTGCTGCAAAAAGAAAGCGGACAATTTGTGATCATTATGGCTAGAATATATCTAGCCACAACATTATAACCACCTGCCTGATGTTGTGTAGGCTCCCCCTTTGGAGAATAAAGTCTATTATCGTATCCCGCAAAGGTCGGAGATTTTACGGAATCTTCATATATATCATATGTTGTGTACCTCAGTGTGAGGAAGAACTGGGTTGATTTGGGGGGGAAAGGTTGGTTATATATTTCTGATACTAGAGGGAGCTTTATCTCCAACAGTTTTTGGAGTATCATTTCTCAACTGTTGGTCCAGTTTAGTCTGAATTTGGTGCAGATGAAGCTTCTCGAGGAGATTTAACTTGTATACAATCTGCCTTACTCTAATAGTTTTGGGGTTTTTTCACTAGGGGGAGCTCTTGAGAAAAAAAACACTGTTTTTCAGACAAAACTTCTGAATCCAAATGTTGTGCATTTAAATCCACTCGAGGAGAACTAGCTTGTAAATATCCTATTTTACTCACTAGGGGAAGCTCTTTTTGCTTTTCCTTTTAGTTTTTTTTACAATAAACACTGTTTCTTTAACACGTAGGCACAGTTTATGATTTTTCCTTCAAAGCAAATAGGTGCATATGCAGTCTGTATAATGTCCACATATGAATAGAAGGTGAGAAATAGAATACAGCAGCTTGTATCCACCAGCCTCCTTATCATAGAGTATAATAGAGTCTAAAGGGCAAAGAGCCGGTGAGGTCAGCGAAGGTCCAAGGCACAGACCAGAAAAGCCAACGTCCAGAGAGGCAGATCATCCCAGAAATGTCAGATAAGCCAAGTTCCCTTGTCCAAATATAATCAGTGAAGGGTTCTTAGATCTTAAGAACCTTTGGATGGATGTTGGAGAGGGTTCTTTTCTTCAAGATACAGACAGGAAATCATACCAGTGATTTCTAAAGCTTGTAGTGTAACTGTATGTTCCGACGTCTTTCTGTCAGATCCTACATTCACTTTCTGCTGCAGTATCTATATCTGTGAACAGTCGCAGATACGACGGAATCGCCGTCGCTGCCGCCACCGCAGATCCATCAGGTTAACGCGATAACTCAAGAACCTTTTCATTGGTTATTTTAAAATTATACCCACAAAGACCTTAGTGAGAGGGAGATTTTGAGTGATTTTGGGAAAGATCGGTTGAATATTTCTGACACTAGAGGGAGTTTTATCTCCAAAAGTTTTCCGGCCATAATTTCTAAACTGTTTTAGTCCAAATTTTTGCATATTCATCACCTTGAGGAGATTCATCTTGTATTTATCATATTATACTCAATAGTTTAGATTGTACTCACTAGGGGGAGCTTTTTTACGGTTTTTCAGACATGATTTCTTTACCGTTGATCCAATGTAGCCGAAATTTGGTCAAGTGGATTAAATCTCGGTGATTTTTTAGTCAACGCAGGGGGTAGGGGGTGTATCGGGGATGTAGTTCTGCTGTCCAGGATGACCGTGTGGGTCTAGTTCTTCTATGGGATCAGATGACACAATCCAGTTGTCTTTCCTAAGGTCACTTTGGAAGGTCTTAAACACTGCAGACCAGTTACACCAAACAAGACCTGCAGTTCTGGAGATGTTCTGACCCAATGGTCTGGCATTCACAATCTGGTCTTTCAGATCTTTCTGCTAGACCGTTTTCCTGCCTCCAACCAAACATACACCTCAGCACAAACTGTTCTCCTGCTGCTGTATTCATCCAGCCGTGACTGGTACCATTGTTGTTCTGATTCTGATCTGTGCAGTGACTCTGATGTGACGCATCCCAGCATAAAATGGAGCCTTTGTGCTTGATGCTCAGAACTCATCCTGTCGGAGAGAACGGATACACCACTGATCATCTATACAGATAAGATGCTGGAACCCAACCTGGTCCCAGTAGTCCCTCCACTGATGTGTGCCTGTTTGCACCAGTGGTTATTGTTACTGATGAGGCGGTTGGGTCGTGCATCACAGCCTCGGTACCATGACTGCGGGTGAATAAGTGTATGTTAGCTGGTTGTGCAATGAGCTCCGAAACTTGATTTTCGGATTCTACGCAATAAAAAACAGCCAAGCCGGATTTATTATGTCTATTTTCTGAAAACATCGACGCATAAAAGATGAGTCCTGAGCTTCGGACCGGCCGTCCAGACCTTTCAGATGAATTGGACTCAGACTGCAGATCACAGAGGACGTCTTTTCAAACGGCTGCCAAGAAACGTTTTAATGCTCCCATTTTACCAAAAGGCCTTTACAAGGCAATCAGAACAATAACAGAAATCCTGCCATAAATCCACACCTATGTGCTCGGAAGGAGGGGGGGGGGCACAATTCTATGATCTATGACTCAGCCCCAAGTCCGCAGAACCGAACCAAACCACGCTGATGGGCTGTCGTTGTAATTCAGCACATAATGTGGATAATTAGTCTAAATTCATGGAGTGCTTGATTCCACTGACAGCCACGCCAAACGTTTGACGAAGGCGCCAAAGTAGCGGCATCAGTCACAGGCGAGCGGAAATGCATTTAGTGGAGCGCCTCATCATGTTTTATTCAATCACAGAGCGATGCTCAATTAATCAGTTTCTGCAATTAAATTAAACATGTACATGCATTAAACATGAAAGAGATATCTGGGGTGTTTAAGCTCCGCTCGGGTCTCGCCGCTCCCCTCCTCCCCAAAAAGGAACCGTTTGTTCTCTGCAACAAGCTCCCTGACTTTAGTGAGGGCAGAATTATCCCCCCCCCCCCGCCCGATGTATGACAGAAACGGTGGAATCTCGTATTAGCATGCAATACTTTATGCATTCAATGCGTTTGTGTAAATGTCAAGAGCTGTGTGTTTACTAGCTCTGTCTGACCCCTAATATTTATTCAGCTCAACGGCACTCTGGCCAATCATCCCTCATGGCAGAACTGTGGCTCTCGGTATGTCAAGTCTCATTGGCTGCAGTTTGCCATATCTCCTGGCATGTGTAATATTGCTTTTCGCTTTCCATCAAGTGCAGGCAAAGCTGGGGCTCAGATAAATAGTGACATTTTGCAGTGGCGTGTGGTTTGTTTGTGTCTCATAGAGCCCGAGTCGTTTCCATTCCCTGATTTGAAAACATAGCACCGCAGTCGGCTCGATCAAAGGTCTTTCACATGTAAGACGTATTTTGCATTCGGAATCTTACTACTGCCAATGTAATTTATGCCCCTGCGGCTGGATAGCAGCTTTGAGATAAATGTTGACATTTGCACTGTGTTGAATAGCGTGACATCAATGAAATAAAGGTTGATTCCAAATGGATTTAATCCGAGGGGAATCTCTCGGATCATGCCGGGCTTCAGGTGCCTTCAACATCCCGTAATGTAGAATAAATAGAAATTGCATTGCCTTGTAAAGGTAGAGATCCATTCATATTCGAAGCAACTGATGCGAGATACCGAATGCTGGCGAAGCCTTCGATGATGCTAATCAGCTTCTAGCTGCGCCCGGATCTATGTCAGATTTAATTTCTAAAGATGAAACACCTTTTCAACATTTCAGAGGACATTTTATCCAATGTCATCTCAATCCAATTACACATAGAGTCACTGAAAAGGTGGATATCTTTGAAGGAACAGCAAGAAAAAATAAATATGATAATAGAGCTAACTAAAGTCATATTCGTGTTTGACATTTTTTGGGGAGCACAAGGTTGTATGTCAACCTAAAGATAATAATATTATTATATTATTTAAATAGCATTTGATTAGCACCATTATTGTGTCATAGGTGAAAAAAGTTTAGTTTAATTAAATGGTCAATAATCCCTCTGAAGTTAACATGTTTATGTTTTAAAAAGTAAAGGATCATTCTCGTTGCAGTGTTAATTCAATTTTGAGTGGGAATATTTGGTGTACTGGCCCTTTAAGAGAGTGCTGTTGGAAGGATGAAGTCACCCAGATTGAAACGAAAGCAGACCGGAGGGGCCGTGAGTGAGCCTTCAAAGTAGAATCAGACTAAGAATCAGCAAAGTTAGCGTTGATTGTAGAGCAGAATAACTTTAAGAGACATTCTCACCATATCAATAAAACTTACATATAACTGAGGAATACACATAAAAGATGAGGTAATGAATGGGGGTCGGGAACTTGTATGAATGACATCAAACATTAACAAAAAACATTTATATACGTATATATATACATATATATATATGTCAAAAACGGGCCTTGGGTGTAAAAGTTGGTGAATGTTGATTCAGACTTAAAGTGTCAGTTTAATCCTAAAACCAATGAGCAGGTAACAAACATCAAATGTACACTAACTAATGTAATTTCGACATACAGATCCCATTCCAGAATTCCAGGGGTCACACAATTCACACAAAACAAAATAACCTCTCTCATACAGGAAAATCTTTATTACATTAGTACCATAAATGGCATTTGGGAAGTATTAATACTTAAGAGAGCCTTGAGGGTCAATACGGTAAATTAATATCCAAAAGATGTACAATAACAAGGCCACAGGCAGAAGTTTTCAGGTGAGCATAGTCTCATCCAAAAGAACCGGACGCACAATGTGAAAGCAAATAAAGTGGTGCACAAACCATATCTTGCAATAATTCATTCAAGTTTTATCAATAAAGCCAACTTATATTAATTGCGTGAGAAGTTGCAAAATTCGTATTGTAATTTTCAATTTCTTTACCAAGTATGTATTTATGAATTATTTTGCGTTTATACACGTTCAATTTGAAGGGTCGAAGTTTTATTTTGAAAGCGTAACCGGATGAGAGGTGTCGTACTCTCGCGGCTTTACGGACGCAAGTTGCGGCTCCGGGAGCCCGGTGCTCTGTGATGAGACACTGTAGCCGTTGTAAGTCATTCCTCGCTGGGGAGCTGGAGGAGATACGGAGCCGTGTCCAGACGGAAGCAATGGACCTATTTGCGTGACTAAGTGAAGTTTTCCCACGCCGAATGTTGACTCAATGAAGTTTATTACTAATACCCACGAGGAGAAAAGCATCATGAGATTTTGTCTCGCATGATATTAGCGCGACTGACTGACTGACCGGGGGTTTGCTGCCAATCACAGCCGCCTCTCCTCGCATCATCTGCGGCTCGCTTTCCACGGACTATCCGCCGGATTAGACTTTCGGACCGTGCGAAAAAGTTACATCGCGGGATGTTTGAGCTCGTGATCTAATTTCACGGCGGGTGCGATGCTGCCCGTGGAGTTTGATGCTGTTTGTGGAGATTTCATCCCAGAGACTTTGTGAGTCATTTTTTGGATATAGCTGCTGCTGGACAGCCTGACTCCCAAGCTGTGACCCCCCCCCCCCGTGCAAGTGGTCTGACCATATGATGGAGTACCAGAAGACTCTGGCCCCCTTATTGCTCTTGATGGCACTCACAACTTTGGTTTATGGTAAGTTTGAGTGGGCATGCATGTCATGTGATGCATGTATGGTTGTTGTTTGTGTCTGCGCAGATAAGACCCTACATCACATTTAGGATCCCCACATATATGTCAGTGTTTGTGCAAAGGTCATTAATCCTCCTGGATGATGTCATTTAAAAGGCCACTTAGATCAGCAGACTTGAGAGTAGTCCATATGCATCTCGCCCAGGGGACCCTGGATTCACACCAGCATCTGCTGCCCGCAGAAAGGTCACATTGCCAGAGCTCTAGCTTCCTCATCTATCTCTATTATTAAGCCCGTTTAACCTGCAGAACAGTGAAACAGCATGATACAATCAGTTACCTTTCACTGATGCGGCGCTCTGTGTGTGAACATGGCAGAGCCAGAGGGCTTTGATTTCCTCCCGTGGACAACAGGAATAAAGAATTGATGATTTCTGCTTACTGTAATGTGACGTGGCTCAAAAGCACCAGATGCAACATTTCTATCTGATTGCATTCTTGTGTTCCGTTGTTGGGTTCCATTAGCTGCAGAGGAACGTTCATCAGATGCCAGGAACCTTCAATGTGCATTTCCACCGCAGGGACCGGTGTCTGATTTGAGTTTTGTGGACACAATAGCCACTGTAGCACCAGTTCTGAGAGTGCTACGGTTCTGATTGCATTCTTGTGTTGCATTGTGGGGTTCCATCGGCAGCAGAGGAACTTTCTCCATATGCGAGGAGGCTTTAAATCATTTCCACCAGAGGGACCAGCTCTAATTTTCCAGGGACAGAATAGTCCAAGGAGTGAAGAACCTTTGCCAAAGTTCTAAGAACATCTGATTGTATACTTGTGTTGCATTGTGGGGCTCCATAGGAGGTTTCCTGTGATATGTGGAACCTTTAGAGGAACATGATGCATATCCACCACAAGGACAAGGGTCTACATTTAGTTTCGGGGCCACACTAGCCGTTGCGAGACAATTTCTCAGAGTTGTAAGAGTTCTTAGATTTTTATGGGACTCCTTGATAGTATGGACTTTTATTTCCACCGCAGGGTCTAAAGTTAGTCTCGGGGGACACGGTTCTAAGATTCTGATTGCAGTCTTGTGTTGCATTGTGGGATTGCATTACCTGTGCAAGAACTTTCCCTACATATTAGGAACCTTGAAGGCAACTTGGTGCATTCCCACCGCAGGGACCAGTATAATTTTACGAGGGGACATAATACCTGTTAGAGAACCCAAGAACCTTTGTTATTGTTCTGAGAACATCTGATGAGATTCTTGTGTTGAACTGTGGGACTACTTTGGCTGGATGGTAACTTTACTAACCCACTAGGAGCCTTTGAAGGAACTAGGAGCCTTTGAAGGAACTAGGAGCCTTTAAAGGTCTTTCAGGTGCTTTCCCACCACGGGACAAAGGTATACATTAGTTTTGGGACATGCCAGCCGTTGTTGTCGTAGAGAAACAGTCTTCATTGGACCTGGATAGGAAAAACAACCAGAAGAACCTTTTAGTTCCTTGAATACTAGATCCTGGGATGAAAACTTTCAGTTTCTTTAGGTGGGGACCCGACCAGAGAGATTATTCATGCAGTGGCGATGGATAAAGATGTAATCTCAAGTAAAAAAGTCCTAAAGTACTAAATCCTTAGATACACATGACCGACCCGGCATATCAGGTCGGAATAAAGCGCAAAAATAATGTTTAGAAAAAGGAAAAAAAACATGAACGAAATAAAAATTTTTAAATCAAAATAATTGGATGAAATAAGGAATTTAATAAGATGCATAAAATACTACTACATAACTACATAGTACACAAAGTATGTCAAGTACAATAAATGCACATATATATTAAATACAAATTAAAAAGGGAATTATATAAATTACGAAATACAATTTTTTTTTTAAATGTTTTAAAAGTACAAAAAAATGAAATTGATTGGATAATAAAAAGGTTCCATGAAATATTGTCTAAAATGAAAAATCAACTTAAGTAAAATATAAGAAGCATTTGAGTAAATTGGGTAAATAGAATATAAGTCTGAACTACTGTTTGATGAAAAAAAAAGATGTTATCAAATAAATTGTGTCAATTAAAAGGAAAAGTTCATCTGATTACAAAAGAAGTGAATGAATATTTCCGCACGTATAATAATAATAATAATAATAATGTATACTATTCAAAGAGATCGCCTTTGATCTCCCTGGCATATTGAAACGACCTCACCTCTGGAATGATGAAATTCTTCTTTATTTAGGCTGCTGGATCCACAGAACCTCCATGAAAAAACAGATGCTGGTAGGGATGGAGGCTCTTTATGAATACGCCCCGTGTTCCGGCTGAAAACAGCCCTGACTGGGATGTACAAAAGCTATTTTTTTCAACTCAAGTGGGATGTTATAGTTTGTGACGGCGTGGTGTCGTTGCGCCCGGACCTACTGCTGAGGCCCCCTTTTTAGGAGTCTGTAAACATTGGCTATGAACCCAGCAGCATATGAAGTCAGCATCTGTCGAAGAACTCCTCCAGTGACTCCAGATGCTCCTCTGGGACTGCGAAGTCTGGATTAAAGACACTTCCTCACACTTTAGCGAAAGGCGGGGGGGTGATTCTTAAGAAACGGTCTGTACTGTTTTTAGCAACGAGACTTTGTTATTTGTTAGAATTGACACTAGAATATTCATTTTAGTCCCATTCTGACACTGCTACCCATAACCACGTGGATTAAAAGGAGTTTAGGCTTCAGATCAGCACCAGTGCAGATAAAACCCTCATGATATAAAAGAAAGAAAAAAATAGCTTTTTACCTTGTGATAAGAAGAACTTAGAGTTCATCCTCCTGGCTGCCTTTTTCCTTTTGAAAAATGTGAAGGCCCTCCCCTTCATGTGGAGTCCTGTTTCAGGTCTGGTCTTCAGAATGTTTGAGCAGTAAGGTGACACTGGAGCCTGCACCCACGCTGTCAGTCATCTCTGTCACCATCAGTCAACACAGCAGCTCTCACCGATGGCTGTCAACGGGCCCTGTGTTTGTCAGGTGACTGGCAGGGGTGCTTGAAAAACCGCTGCCTTGTTTTCTCTTGAATGTCTCCAAACAGTCCGCTAACCAGATCAAATAGCCTCCATAGACCCGGACTGTAATTACAGTCGAGACACACAACTCCGTTTCCTTCAGGGAGGGAAGTGTAGTCGGGGGTAATGTGGCTCAAATAGTACAATTACCGAGATGTCTCGTCGCTCAGAGTCCTTCCTCTGGTGGCCCCCGTGATTTCACGTGAGGTATTGAAGACATGCTGTCATCCCGGGGACTCGCTCCGGCAGGGTTTGAACGGATTGTTGCTGCTGGAATTGGATTTGTCGCTTTAGATTTGGAATACAAATATCAGTCTCTTTTTCTATGACTGTGTTGAAAACGATCCCCGTTATGTTCGTGCTGGGCCCGTAGTTGATGGTGCAACTATTATAAAAAAACAAGAATGCCCTGGAGTTTCACATATTTTACCAATTCATCCTGCAACTAAGGCATTTTCAACTAGAAAATGCACTCAGAGTGGAAAACCTCCGGCCAGGCACGACAGCGCCTGAGGTTCAGTGAATATTCATACGGGTTTCTCCATTAATTTGAGTTGTTGCCAGCCTCTAAATCTACCGACAACTCCAACAAACTCTCTGAGTATCTCTCAAATATTCTGTAGCCGCTTGTCTCCTGTGCCTTTCCACTTCTGCGTCTCTGTTCAGCCCACTGGAGTCCCCAACTCCAGCCCCGAAGAAACATCATAGGAATCGAAGGAACAAAGGCACCAATAGGCACATCGTGACATCACTACTCCAAACGGCGTATTATTTCATTTTAAATGCTGCGAATCACGTGTCTTCACCAAAATTTTATCACCTCTAAAATATGCCTAAACCCACCTCTGGGTAAAATTACATGCAAATCCGACACGTAGTCTTTCTGTTATCTTGCTCACAAAAAAACAGACAGAGGTAATTACACTATAAAATCTTGACAGATGGTCAAATAACAACAAAAGGTTCCAATTATATGTAAAACACGTTTTGCACACAGCCCCTAACCGATAGTTTATATCTTATTGTAAAGATAAGGACCAATAAAGATAAGATAGGGAAGGTTACAGGTGAAACCATTAAAGGATAGGCAGGTAGCAGGAGATCACAAGTATCCTGATTCACAACAGGAAGAAGAAGAAAAAGGAAAAATAAAGGATAGAAAGAAACATAACATAAACAAACAAAAAGATATCTATATGCAGTATTAGGGATAGAGATTGGAACCTGTTACCTCTGCCCCGTTGCATTCTGGTATTTATACTAGACACAGCTGACTGCAGCTGAGGATTATGTAGGATGTTTTATTGATTTCTTCAGGTTGCTTTTTTTCCTTCCATACAGCTGATTGTTGCTCCATCTGTGGATGTAGCATTAGTCTTCCTGCACACCGATGCCGTGGAAGATAAAAGAGTTCCCGCTGCCTGGTTGTTTAATTGGAATTTGGGGAAGATGTTCTGAGGAGGAAAAGTACTCATTATGGTTTCCCAGAGCCCAAAGTCACATCTTTTGTAAGTCTTATCTAACAAGCAATTCCACCGATTATAAATCCTCCTCAACTTTGAGAACCTGGTGAGACTTAAAACTTCACGCCAAAAGCCTTCACTCCCAATAACCTGCAAAAAAAGGCAGGACAGCTGGTATTTTGGCATAATTTTCAAACTAGTAGATATATAGTAATAATTTAGATTAAAGATTTTGAGCCCAGACTTCTTTCCCCATCTAGATGTTGGTGATTGGGCAATCAGGAGGACACTGTCAGTGGTCCTTCATTTTAGTGAATTATTCAAAGTAAAAATCATTTCCATCCCTGATCACGCCGCTGTAACTGTGAGCCTCTCCTCAAGGTGACATCCAGCGGCTCAGGTTGGTTTGGGCTGTTGGCATACAACACGTCTCCGCTCTTTCTCCGCAGGGACAAGAAAAGAGTACAGACAAAGCTTTGTAGTCCTTGTTGAGAACAAACACGCATTCAAACACCGAGCCCACCTTCCCCTTCCCCCCGCCTGCCTTCCCATCTGTTCTCTCCAGATCAATTAGGCTGTCGATAGCTCAGCGAGCTTTCGGTATGATCCGCCGAAATGAGCTGAAAATCATTGACGTACAAGCGAGTCCTAATTTGCTCGGACTGAATAACACTCAAAAGGAACTAAACTTCCTCTTCCTGTCATCGCAGAGTCGGTGATATTAATCACTTCTGTCGGTTGGAGGCGGAGTTGTTTGCATCTGTCTTTGATGGCGGAGGTCCTGGGGCTGTTTAATCTAAGGAGATATGCATAAAACTGTCCCCTTTTGTTTCTTTTGTTCAGTGTTTTAAAGAACCTGGAAATAAGGGTTCCAGAGTGTAACCTTTGACTCTCTCTGCTTCATCCTGGAAACAGGAAAAAGGCAATTCTTCTAAAAACTGTCAGGGATATTATGGGATCGTCATTGCAGCCTGTGTAGGCCTCAGCCACAGATCCTTCGTGTTAACGCGATAACTCAAAAACTATTTCATGGATCATTTTCAAATGTTGTACCCACATGGACCTTAGTGTGAGGAAGAACTGGCTTGAATTTTGGAAAGGTCGGTTGTATATTTCCAACACATATCTCTTTATTTTTAAACATTTTCGGGCCATAATTTCTCAATTCTTGGTTTTGCTTTTTCCCCTCGTGGATGGCTGTGACATTTTCAATAAACCCCTGTGCAGTCGGTCACTCTGACCTCTGTACCGTCAAGGCAGTTTGAGGGCTGCTTCGGAGCCAGCGCCATATTTGAAACTGTTTCTTTGTGTCCCCGCAGCCAACAATCGGGCCTCAGCCAGTCCGAACTGGTACTAGTGTGGAAAGACGATATCGCTGTGGATCTCGAAAAAATGAGTAGTGGGCATGGTGTGAACGTAACCAAACGAAACTTGGTTTTGATGAAAATGACATTGGAATGTATGTCCCAAAAATAATGGTCTGTTGAGGAGGCCAACTGTCTCCTTGCACCGAGGTCTTCCTCTGAATTGTAATTCAGTTTGTATGGCCCTTCGAGTTGGTCTGACGAGAAATACAGCAAAAGATTTGTTGGTAAAAGGAGAAAGTCGTTTTTAATGATGTGGCTCTTGTCTTTCTGCAGCCAGTAGAAAACCAAACTGAGTAAACCGCCCCAGTCATCCTTCATCCAGTCAAAATGATCTACTTCGCCATCATCTCCTTGAATATTTCTACCCAGAAGCCTGGTTTTGTCCTGTGGCGTTGATTCATAGTTACTCTGCCAACTACTGGCCTGTGTGCGTTCTACACTGTTTCCAATAGTTTCCTCGTTGAGGAGGATTCTTTTTCACGTCGTGGTATGAATGTTGAGCTTTTGAAGTTACTCTATTTTTAACAGTTTTCATAATAAATGACCTTTCAAGTAAGTAATCACAAAAGAGGGTTATTGCATCTCTGCGTGTTAAACGGCATGGTAACTGAATTTCACCGCCCTCATATTAACAGTTCGACAATAGCATCACTACAGTAGTTGTGCATATGAGTGTGGTAAATAAAAAAACAAATCATGAGTCCTCACTTTCTCTTTCCCAACGTGCTCTCGGATGTTTTCACCGCATGAGAAGCCATTAGTCAACTTGCATTCGCTTTCGTAACAGTGATCCGTAGTATCTCTTTCTTGCCCTTCCCGCCACTGAGGGCCAAAATAAACACAGTCACAACGGGACACCAGAGACTCTATTTAGCGGCGGGTGCTGACAGGTCAAGTCAGCTATCCCCTCTCCTAAAGGTCTCAAGTGCGACCGACTGAGGGGCCCCTGACAAAAACCCCCAGAGCTCCATACCTCGGGCTGCAGACAGATGTATGGCCCCCAACATTAGTTCCAGTGGTTCTAGCGGGGTTGACTTTTGCGTTTGCGGACACATGGAGCGAGGCGAACCACTTGAGCGTCAGTCAATTGAGCATCGTAACAGCTACTAATTAGACATTAGGTTGAGTGGGTTCTCCTCGGAGGTCACGCTCAGTATCGAGATTATCACTAGAGACGTTTTCCCTGCTGGGACTGGCAAAAGATTAAAGAGACTGCGAAAAACAAAGTGTCGTGCATAAATTCGCACGCGGCATCGGAACATCTTCATCGCACAGTCACTGCAGCAATCTGCAAACTCCGTCTCCAGAGAGGCGTCTTCCTTCCCTGCTTCCTCTCAATGTTTCTCCACCAAACATCGGAGGCGTCGGCGATGTCTTCTGTGCCACAGAGATGAGGTGCAACGGAACTGGGAAAATGTGTGCGCCGATCGCACAAGGCCGCTGACCCACACACACACACACACACCATTTAGGTTATATTGCATCACTTCAGATGTGAATGTGTGCAAACATTAAAGTTTTATGTAGTACACAAATATGCAGAGGTTGTTAGGAGTCCATACGCCGTCACAACCATTAAACAGTAAAAGGCCCAGATGTGGAAGCAGATGGCGTTCCACTCATGTGCCTTTGTACAGTAGAAACATAATCTATAAATCATTACAGTCGTACAAAACATTAAATCATTGATTGCGCAGTTCTTAGTGAATTTGTATGACGGAGGTTTTTCAGCTGAAATTTGAAAGAGGTCCAGTTGCTCAACCCAACTCCCCCGCTGAGGTTTGAGTCTGCGGTCCGTGGCTCCTGACTCTAACCCTAATAATAATAATAATATAAAAGCTAATAATCGTCTTTTCCTGCTTCGTGTCCCAGGATGGAAGCCTCTCACGGATATCTTGTACCCGCTCCGACAGGGATGACCACATAAGTGGTTACTGTGGAAATCTGGCTCCATTCACATCTCCAGGCTAGAGTGACTTTGGAGATTTGGGTGGGATCTGATTTGAGTCATTTTTCCTCATATGTGGTCCTGAATTGGACACGTAACCAATTTGTGGCCATTCCACATGAAGTGAAACAGTCCTATCAGAATATGTGTTGCTTTTGACGTATACATGTGTACTGACCTTCATCTTCAACTGGTGTTTGCTGGCCTCTGGACCAAAACATCATGCATCCCTTCACCACCAGCGCATCGATTTACACATTGAAAACCAAGAGGTGGTTCCCACATGAGCAGTTTTTGTTGTTGGTGATGTAAATGGAGTACAGATATGTAACTATGTGTGATATTTGTGAACACAGATTCATTCACAGTAGATCTTGATACGGTTCACCGTAATGATGGAAGCAAACTGTCGAGCTGATCAGATCTGATCTCAGCCACAAATCTGAATTGAACTGCGAGGCTTGCAACACCGGTCCGCTTTTGTTTCTTGCTTTCCACAATAATGTCAGCCCACGCAAAAAAGCCACATATGCCGCTGCATTTTGATGTAATGAGGAAGACCTGCAGCTTACCTTAAAGGTTAATACGGAGGAAGAGTTGATTTATGAATTCCATTTGAAGGAAGTTTTGTCATCATACTCATATTACTTACCCACTCCCACACGATCAGTCACATTACCCTTTACCCCAAGATGTAGCTCAGATGGTCTCATGCCTCTACTGCAAATTCTAGACTAAATAATCATCAATATACACAGTAATAAGAGTATTTAAACCGGAATACCCGCAGGGCACAGAAATACCGGCGGAGGTGGGTTCGAACCCGGTACCTACTAGAACTAACAATTAGACTAGTTTCTGCTGTTGCTCCGGCGTCGTAACCATTCACTGTTGGTGAAAAGCTCTCTTCTTCTGTGGTGTAAAGTGGTTGCAAACAACCGGTAGCTGAATTAAAGCGACAGTCTGGCAGAAGTACGTCATTCACAAAAACGCATCAGTAGAAAACAAAAGAACCAAAGTCGATTTTTTTTTATGATCGAATGAATATTCGATTATTTTGACATTTATTACCCATCCCTTCTTTTATCAACCTGGACCTTCTCGAAACTGGATTTTTTTTTTGCCGTCGAACAGTAAGCAAACACGTTTCATTTGACCTTAAGGGACTGAATCAAACCGTTAAACTGAGAGGTACAAAAATAGGATTCTGAAATGTGAGTGACTCAATGGGGACACCCTTCTTTGAAATAGCTGAAGTTGGGTGACTAAATTTATAAATCTAAACAACCGACTCTTCAGAAGTAGAAGGATTCCCAAAAATTTAGCCGCAGAGTTTTTATATTCTTTTTACGCATTTCCACCAGTCCTTCCTTTTTGTGTCTTTAGCGTCTTACAAGACCGCATGGTTTCCATCAAGACCTCAGTCATCTTTTTGCGTCTAGCCACTTTTACAGACCACAGGCTTTTCCGGGGAGCACAACAAACCTCTGCGTCAAAAGGAAAGCCCGCGGGTAAAGCTACAGCTGTCGCCGCCGTGACTCGGTCTGAGGGTTGGGATGTGTTTGTGAGAGTGCGCCACTTGAAAGCTCTGTGTAGGAAGGAGACGACTGATAATGGATCGTTTTTTCGGCTGCAGAGTATCAAGGTGATGCCAGCGGAGGGATTTGACAGTCGCGTTGATTTAACGGCTGCCGTTGGAAAAGACAGGGACAGCTGTTAGTGAAAAAAGTGACAGTCGCCGGGTAGTTTTCACTCTGGGATGTGAGGGTGGGTACAAAGGTAGACTATCTCTTTGCCTGTTTGTACTCTCTAACATGGCCGTATAAAGGATTGTGCGCGGCGGCTTGACATGAAATGAAAACCTCCAGGGCGCTTTCACAAAGTCTGAGCCACAGTTTATCAGGGTTTGGAACATTTTAAGACATTTGACCCGGTTTCACCATGCGGTGTTGTAAGTGTGCTGAAGAACTTTTCCATCACATACCTCCGTCCTGCGTCATAGATAGAGATAGATGGATAGGAAAAGTATTCGTCGCCACCGGGGAAAATGAGATGTGGCAGCAGCTCCAGCATTAACAAAGCGACGGCGTCAAGAGTCAGTGAAAAAACAGATGAGATGTAAATTAACTAAAAATGCACATAGATACTTCAGAATAAGAGAAATAAAATCGTCTACATCACAGATGTTTAACTCACGAGAGACAGAATCTTATTTTGAAAATAACTGGACAGCTGGTAAACAGCGCAAACACTGCAGATACTACAAGTCCCAGAATGCACTTGTCAGATATCAGCGTTTATCCAGTCACTCTGATAAACTTCAGGTTCATCTGAAGGGAGGGAGGGGATATGGATTATAAAGAACTGTTAAAATTCTACTGAATAAACGTATTAGTAAGATGCGCACAAAGTTAAGTAAATAGAACGCACTATTTAATGAACTGGCGAGGTGCGTTCAAGTCCTCCAGCCGTTCAACAGGTTTCAGTGCTGCTGCGTTTACATTTATTGTCAGTACCTCACTGTCATCAGATGCCAATAAAAGCAACGGAAAAAACGGTTAATTTCATTGCATTGTATAATTTTATATGCATTTATTTATACAATATAATTTAAAGAATACTCATTTAGTCAAAAAGTCATTGCCCATTCCTTGAATTCAGGCAGGACGCCATTTTCTAGTTTCAGCGTTACCAGCTGACATTTGATTCCTTCGTTCATAAACATCTCACCATTTAATTCTCCTCTCCTCCTCCGCCTCCTGCTGTGCCACATTTTGAACCTCTAGCCGTTCATATTTTTTTCTTATTCTTCTGTTTTTTGTTAACAGCAATCCGTTCAAACTCCCTGTTATTGTAGAAAGTCCAAACCACCCAAAGAGAAAAGGGCTTATAACTGTAAATGAAACGAACCCTGGTTCCGATAATTATAACCTCGTTATGGCTGTTCTAAATGTGGGATCTTTCTCGTCTCACGTATGATAGAGATCATTGACGTTATGGAATCAGAATCTAGTCTCTCGGCTGTGCCAGCGGTGCACCGTCATGACAAATGATCAGTGATACTTTACATTAAGCCCGGGCTCTTTGTACTGATCCAAAGAGAATCACAGATCAGTGCGCTGGCGGTCCGCTTCGTCTCAGAGCTCCCACTCAGCCTCATTTACTGAAACCCAATTAAACATCGCCTCATCTCGATTTTCACGAGTTTGACTTTGAAGAAGAGCGAGGCTAAAACCGAAAAAGTAGTTCAAGAGAAGCATTTGTTGAGCCAAAACACGTTTTTTTTTAAAGTTATTACCAAAAAACTGTCTAAAATCAACCTAAAATTACTCAATACAGCTTTTATGCTGTAATTCTAGTCATTGGAGGATCTTTATTTCTTTTCAAAGACCCTATTTTTAGCCAATGACGACTTGTGACCCCTGCGTACATAAATGAAGGCAAAGGTCAACTCAATTTTGGGTTTATGTTTTAACTGGGAAACGATACGGAGGCCTAGAATAATGTCTTTGCAGATCGCTGGCGTCTTTAAAAGGAATAATTAAACGGCTCTTTGCTGTGGTTGAGCAAAAGAGAGAAATGATGGAGATCAGTGTAATTATAGTTGACGTTTTGACTGATGGATAATCCCATTTGTGTCTGATTTGTAAAGAGAGTGAAAGTCATACTCTGGTTCTGTGCATATCGGTCCGGGTCTGTCTGGCTGAGTATCAACAGAAGCCTTCAAATGAAAACCCTTCTGAATTGAGGAGGCTTTGATTTTGACAAGTCTGGTAAATCCGTTTCCAGTATGACCACATCATTTCGTCCAAGTCCGAACTTCCAACCATCCTCCTCTGAATTGGCCCGGCTCGGGTCGTGCCTGCAGCAGGCCAAGCAGACGCTTCCTCTCCCAGCAACACCCTCCAGCTCAACCATAGGCATGTTGAGGTATTCACAGCCCAGATGAAATACATAATCCCTCCAGGGAATTCTGGGTCAACTTCTGGGTCTCCTCCCAGTTGGCGGTGCCTGAAAAACCTCCTAATCAGACACGGCTTCCTTTTGGCGCAAAAGAACCCCGCCAAGGAGGGGGTCCGAGTTCTGCACCTTATCTCTAAGGCTGAGCCCAGCCACCTTACGAAGGAAGCTCATTTCAGCCGCTTGTGTCATTGACTTCAGAACCTTTATTTTTCCCACCTTGGGATGTGTCATGAATGCAGCGTCAGTGAAGCTGCTGCAGAAATGATGATTGCTGCAAACAGAAGCCTCTGTCTGATCTTTACGTTGCATTTCTGTTGTTTATGTGCAAGTAATGAGGTTTACAGAGATCTTCATTTCACATTAATCCAATTTAGCACCTCACGTATTCAGCGTGTGGGCGAAAGCTCTTAATTAACTTCACAGAGGCGGTATTAGTTCCTGAATGCTCTTTTCAAATTGATTTGGGCTCAAAGTGAGCGAAGACTTGAACTCAATCCCAGTTTCTCTTTGCTTTGGGTCAGCTCTCATTCACATCAGCTCATGCAAACCGTTCTAAACAAACCCTGCAGTTTATTTTTAACGCTATCTATCTTAATTGTCTCTCTTTTGAGTTATGGACTCAGGAGTCCAGGAAGTCCCCGTCTCAACCCTTTCCTCCCTCAGAGCGACTTATGCGACCCGTGCAGACAGACAGATAGGAGCAGATAGCGACGTGTGTGTGTGTGTGTGTTTGTTTGTGTGTGTGTGTGTGTGTGTGTGTGTGAGCGGACACGGGTTTAATATTCTGCTGTGGGACAGGAAACCACTGGCATTTCCCTGCAGCCACAAACACCGTTGTGCCTCCACTGAATCCCCTGGAGAATCTCCTCGCTAACATGATTGAGAGTTCACACACACACACACACACAGACGCACACACTCTCATCGGTGACCTCTAATGAACTCATCATTCTGATAAGAATTCATGCATTAATCAACGTGCGGATGCAAGGAATAGATGAATTCTTCCTTTTTACCGGTTTGCATGAACTAAGCCGACGTTGCCTCCGGTTTTTTTCTCTCGCCTCGTCCAACAGAATCCGTAAAAACTTCAAGCGAAAACAGTGAGAGCTGTTTATAGCTGCCAACTGCTTCTCTTGTTCTTTCAAAGACCAACATTAAAAAAAAAAAATCTCTTCAAAAGACTCAGGAGAGAAAATCGATGCTTGTTATTGGCAGGATACTTGAAATCACGGCGCCAACTCTTGGCTCAATTAGTGACAGCTTGAAGGACGGTGGAGGTTTTTTGGGTTTGGGGCCTCAGGACAGTTATTTGTGATTTCTCAGAAAGTTGTGTGTAAGAATGTTGAATCAGTCGATCCATGTTGGTTTTTTCTTGTCACGCAACGAGCTCGATTTGCTACATCATCAGATTTTGCTGTATAATTTCAAAGAAAGTCCATAACGAGTTGAAATTCACTCCCAAAAATATATTTCGCTACTCATGATGTTTTTTTTCTGCTCATGAAACGAAGCCCAATCAACTTCCAAACCTCTTATAATGCCTAAAAAAACATTAAAAATGTTTTTCTAGAACTTTCTACACTGTAAAAAAAAACATTTGTTTATGGTTGATACACAATTCAAATAAGTATAACTGAATCTTATATTAAATTTCTTATTTTAATTTTGTCACCAGTGGAGGTATTTTTTTCTAATCCCCAGAAGTTCTATTTTTTACAGTTTGTATTTGTTTTTTATTACAGAATTAGTCTTAAAATGCTGCAGAAATAAAATATTGTCAGAATCATCCGACAATAAAAAAATGATTTATTCACCTTTTTTATATTTCAAGTTTTTGGAATATATTTGAACGACTTCCAAAGCTTGGATTTCACTTTTAATTGTTTTTGGGATGTTATAATGCACTGTAAAAAAAAAAATCTCAACTTCTAACCTAAAATAAATTAAGAATTTCTGAGTCTAACTTTATTTAAGTTGTAAATACTTAATTTAATGGACTTAATTTAATGGACTGTTACTAGTTGAGGTCATTTTTTGAGTTCATCAAACAATTCTCTTTTTACAGTGCAGTTAGATCTGAAAGAATGCCACTAGAAGTTTTGGGACCGGATGGACCCACTTCATTTGGATCAACACCAAACTGTAATTAGTCCATTCCTGTCCGTTGACTAACTTTTGTTTACATCCTTCTCGTTGTTTTAACATAATCCTGCAGACAAACAACCGAGTCAACCGACCAGCCCTAAATAAACAGAACTTAAAGGTCAGAGCCGTTCTCCTAAAGAGTCGTTATGCTTCCCCCTCAGTGTTCTTCCTGCCCTAAGACTTAAAGCATACACTACAACTTTTTAAAAAAAAAAAGGGAAATTCCTGCAGTGGATATTCTTCAGCTGAAAATATAAAAACAGTAAATAAATGTTTGTTTATTACTGGTGAACAAATCTGACATTATTTTATTCCTGCAGTGTGTTGAGACAAATACGACACACTGTAAAACCAGAATTGTTGATGATTGAATAAAAAACTGTCACTGGTGACACAATCAAATGACATTTTAGACTCGATAAAACTTCATTCAATCATGTGTTAACGTTTTTTTTTACAGTGTAATCAACTCCAGAACCCTCCCCGCCATGTTTCCACAGATCTGAGAGTCTCTTTGTCAGTCAGCCTCTGTTCCTTCTCCTTGTTGAAAAGATGCTTTTGTCTGCTCTCTATCTACGGAAAGCTTCTCCTGCCTTGTCAACCTGCCCAAACATCTTGTCAAACATCATCCGGGCTGTTTGCCAGCGCCGGCATCCAAACTCTGAAAGTTGCGAGAATGAAAGTTGTTAGTCCAAGGGGCATGTTTTTGGAGCTGCCTCTTAACGGTTTCTTTTCGCTCCCAGTTTTCACTATCCCCTTTTCTAAAGGAAGCGCTTCCTGGAGTAGCGTCGGCCCCTTCTCATGAATCTCTTCGTGGCCCCCCAAGAGAGACGTGATAAAAACACCCAATTTCCTTTTCGCAAAGTTGACCCTGCCCATTTAGATGCTTTGCATCAACGCCGGCTCAATTAAGGAGGTTCCTTCTTTATGGCTGGTACTCGGCATTCTCATGCGAGGGTCTCATTTTGTTTTCCCCCCACAGGGTCAAAGAGTAGGAGGCTGCAGAGAAAAGCACTCCAGCTTGCCTTCCTCACTGCTGCCAATTTAACTTTGAATGCACATTTGCAAATCAATTCCCGCTGCCTTGGTGAGAATCGGGGCGAATGAGGAGGAGGAGGAGGAGGAGGAGGAGGCGGCAACAAAGCTGCAAAACAACAACTTCTGGAAGAAGGGGAAGCCGACCCGCTCAAAAGAATGGGAGATGAGGGAGGGTTGTTGAGATTTCTCTGCTCGTCTTCACTCGCCCCGCCCCTCTCTCCTCTGGCCCTTCCTTGAAAGGATTATAAAGCTCAGTCAGTCCAGCAGTGGCAGGTACTTTTATTGGAATTTCAGCTTAAAAAGATTTTTCTCCGCCATTAAAGTCGGTCTTTTAGCCAGGAGAGTGGTTATCTAGAGTGCAGGGAGAGCGTTGGCTCAGCTCAGCCGTCGTTGTAGTTCCTAAGCCAGAGCAAGCCTTAATCTTTTTTTCTTTTCTTTTTTTTACCACAACTCACCACAGAGAGATAAGGAGGGCGGGTTTTTGATTCATTTCATTATTCTGATTCGGTTTCAAGTCCATCATGCAGAAATGAGAGGCATTTTCTCGCCCTGTCTGGGTTGAGGACTTGAGGGTGCCGACACCCTGAAGTGCCGACAGTGTGTAACGTCCTGTATGCGGAGAATATTTTAGATCATATGTGTGATGACACTGGGTTCCACGGCCCCCGGGGGGCTCAGCAGCAATGCTAGCCCTTTGGGAGAGACATTTGATAAGTGGGTGCGAGGATTTTTTTTGCTGACCTCAAGATCGAGCCGAGCGTTGTGCAAATATCAGACAAAATGAGCAACGGTGGGTTTATTTTCAGCCGTCTGAGTATCGTACCATCTGTGTGAGGAATAGGAAGCGTGCGAAAGAGGCCCAAACACCAGGATATTTCCGTACAGAGCTGTAGACCCTGCAGGAAAGAGTCTAGCGGAAGTAAAAGTAGTCCTTTTCACACCTCTTATCTACCTCATACCAGATCCAATCAACATTCTCACCTTATGTCTCGTCGCTTTCTCTCCTCCTCCGCTCTCCTTCTTGTTTTGTTTTTTATAATGACGTAGTGTCAGGACCTCTTGTCGACAGCGGCGTCGCGTGCACATCTCTAATCACAAGTATCCAAACAAGTTGACGGTCGTTTTATTTCTTTTTTAGCACAGCACAGCTTATTATTTATTGGTAATTGGAGTGGAACTATTTCGCTGACAGGTGAAGCTGCGCCGCTGTCCTTAACGACCAAAGTCTATTCTAATGCGCTTCTAATCTGCTATCAAAATAGAAAAATTCGTACACGCTTTTAAACTTTCTCTACTTTCGGTGCGTCAGACTGTTGAGCGCTGGTGTCGAGTCTGCATGCAAATAAGTCGACCCCCCCCCTCCCTCTCCTTAGTTTTAGCAGCATTACAATGGTCGTCCAGATTAGTGGAGCGATGCGGGTGAGTTACTGTTGTTGTTGGGATGTTTGCTGCCTCTTTCAGAGGAAGTAAATCAGCTTAGCCGTGAAAAGCCCTCTTGTGTTTTGGTGGAATAAGGCTGGGGAGATGGGAGGTGGGAGGGTGGGGGTGGGGTGGGGGGTGGGGGTGCATCCACTTTATCTTTGACTGGGGTCCTCCGTTCTGGTTGCGTATCAGCAGGACACACCGAGCCACTTGTTCTTGAAGTAGATGAGAAAAAGGTTCTGCCTCAGCACTTTGCCATCCTCTATTACGGAGGGAACATTGCGGCAGGAGTTTGTGCTTCCTCTGGCGTTTTTGTTCCAATTTTTCTCATTCATTTTCATGTCACCCTCACGGGGTTTATTCCCCCCCCCCCCTTTTTTTTTAAATTTTTTTTTTAGTTTTCCCACTTTTAAATACTTTGTAGTCAACAAATTACTTTGTTTATGTATTTTTCCAAAGCCTGATGTTTACAGTGAACGCCACATGAGTATCTTTTGACTTTGAATCGGTCAGTTTGAATCTGGGAAACTCATGCTGAGTAGAATTAACGACAAACAGTACCGGGTTTTTGTCTGATGGATTCATGTCAATAATAAAAATATATTTGCATAAGAATCTAACCAGTTGGTTAACGTCTGCTGACTACTTCCTTTTAACATTGTTTACCTGTAGATCTCTAGAATAAAGATTACTAATCAGCCTGTCGGCGATTTCATCCACATGGAGGAGGAGGTCTTGTCCCGGATATCTGTACGACTGGTTCTATCGGTAATCAGCCGATATGTAATCGGTTTGGTCTGAACGGGCCGAGACTTGCTCGTGTCTTCTTATGTACTTAGTGCAGATTTGCTCTGAGATCCACAGTGAATATTTTATTTACATAGCTGAGTCCATATGTGCACCAGCCTCTCCTCTCTCCCTGCTCAGTTACAAAGATTTTATGAAAAGAGGTTCTGTAGAGCTTCTAGTGACAATCTGTAGTTAAAACCTGACGGCACTCTTACTGCTTTCATAACATGGTCAAGATCTGGTTTGGAGCGACGCGTGTGCGTTTAAACAACCAAAAACGGGCTTTCAGCCTGGAACCCGGTTGCCAGAGTGGACTCGGACCTTTGTTGTGGGATTATTATAAGCTTTGTGGTCTCCATTGTAAAAACACAGATACAAAAATAACCAAAATATGACAAAAGATACTGTGACAGAACAGTAATGGTCTTTTGTCCCTCCGCTTTGTGTCCCTCGTTTAAAATGAAAAACAAATGAGATTGAGTTTTGAGGGAAACGTATATCTACATATGAATAATGACATGGCTCCGGTGCTTATGGGATGTAATGACATGGCTCCGGTAACTCTGTGATATAATGGCTCACAGAAACACTATAATTCACAGGCAGGAGTCTTACACCGTCGAACAAAAACAAATAAATACAGCAACAAATACCCAACACAGATTTGAGCTACAACTTCTCACGCACAAGACAGATAGCAGAAGGAATAAATCACTTTTTGAAGCAGCTTGTTCTCCATTGTGGAATCTGCGCATTGTCCATACCTCGCCAAAAAACTTCAATTAATCAAGCAGTTGTTGATTAATAGAAAACTAAAAGTAATGCAAACGCATTTATGCAGCGATTGTTAACATTCAGTCCAATAACATGTGCGACCCTGGTTGAAAAGAACATTTCTCCGCGCCCTCGTTTCCTGTGTGGAGGACTGATTTCAGGTAAATGCATCGAGGTTTTACCTTTAATCTGCCTCCCAGTTTTCATTTCCAAAAACTGCATTGAAGGCTGGGCAAGAATTAAAAGCGCCTCACTATCAGAGACTGACGGCCAGCTGATCTGAAAGGGAGATCGCACACTTATCTTTCGAGTGCATTCCTTTTTTCCGTTTCGCCGTTTTAATTCATCTTTTTCTCCGCCCGCTCTCCGTTCTTGTCAAACATTTCGAACGTTGGATCTTACATTCTGGACTCCTGCAGGAGCATCCCCTGTTCCATTAGCTCGCTGCGAGAGGTGCTGCCGGCCCCGCTGTAGTTCTACTCCGTGGGCAGGAAGCTAATAAGTCCTGAGAGGATTCACGCTCTCCGATCGGACAGCCTTCTCAAGACAGCCGGTTGTACTCTGCAGGCTCCTGCCGTCTATTTAACCTGATTGGAGTTCATCCGCTGCAGCCTCGCCCTTATCTATTACATGTATCTCCACCGGCTGTGAGCTACGCGACAGGGGAATACTGCGCGGCTTGGAAATTCAAATATCCTCGGGTTGACCGTATTAACGCGTGGATCTGCGCCGTCGTACTAATGTACAGCCTGCAGCGGCAGAAAAGAAGCCTGTGCATTAAAGGTCACCATGATGTTAGTAATGTCAGCGTAGATTCAGAGGATGTCTCCGCCATGGAATCAATCAGCCAGGATTGAGCGATTTCTACGGGAGCTGAGATCATTTCAGCAGCTCTAAATGTTCTTGGATGACGGCTCTGGATGTTCTCTTAATGATATTTAGCTCAGTCGCACACAGCGGCCTACTCCTTTTATGAAAGCCTTTACATTTCCACATGGCTTGTTCCTACAAGCTTGGACTGTAAAATTTATGAGACGGCTCTTTAAGGCGCTCTTCTGATGGGCTCCCACCAGACAGCCCCCCCCCCTCCAACTTAAATACCTTGACAGGAGACATGATACAAATGCTACCATTTAGCCGTCAGATGAATGGCATCTTACAACGTAAAAGGAGAAAAACCTGTAAAAAAAAAACCCAACGCTTCTTATTTATCGACTTTTAGGAATTTATCACGGTAAAAGTTAAATCAATAAAAGCAGTCCTGAAACGTTCTCTGGCATTGTTAGACATGTCATCTTCGAACTTGTGAAGGTCATTTATAACCTCGGCCAACACAGCTGGGCTGGGGTTTGATACTCTTCTGTGTTTGTTGGTTGTGTGCTAGATCTCAAATTATAAATTAGTGAAGATCAGATTGTTTTGGAACAACTGGTCCGGGCCAAATTATAGTTTAATTGTGTTTTCTGATTTTAATTGGCCTATTATTAGTAGTATTTATATATGGTATTGACTAAACCTTGAATCTCCATATAACGCAAAGTTGAAGAGAACCAGAATCATCTTCGTTACCGAGATCCATTTCAAAGTCAAGGAACTCTCGGCCCAATCGGCAGTGACCTCTTTCAGTCGAGTTGGCCTCCAAATTCCCCAGATCTTAGTCCAAACCAGTATCTGTGCTGGATAATCATGTCTGATCCATGAAGGCTCCACCTTGCAACAGAGAAGATTTGAAAAATCTAGTGGAGTCTCACTCTTGAAGGCTCAGAGCTTTTTTCTAGGCAGAAGGTAACTAGTAGTTATAATGTTATGGCTTATCTGTGTATATCGCTGACAATAAAATAAATGATGGGCATAACGACGAACATGAGTTATCACAAATTTATTAATATTGTACGTAATAATTTTAAGACAAAGTTCTTCACGTTCCGTTTTGGGCCGGAGAGACAAAAGAATCCGATCAATGCGTTCTTTCCTTTGATGACGTTGAACTCTGAGGGGTTTAATGTCTGATCACATTCCGGTTTGCTCTCAGGGATTGAAAGTAGATGTCAGACATGATACCAGCTGCTATTCGATTTGAACTTCAATACCATTTCCTGCCATTCAGAGCAATCCTATTTCTCCATCCCTCTAAATGTAATTGCATTGAGTGCAGGGCCACCACACGCGTCATCCGCGTTCCCAACAGCGGAAAGCACTTTACTTCTTTATCCAGCAAAAAAATTTCAGAGAATTTGTCCCTTTGAGAGCACTCGTTTTGACTACTTTTCTCAACGCCTCATCCACTCAACTCCTTGTCAATCATGCACCCGTGTGAGGAACCAGCATCCCCCCCCCCCCCTTTTCTAACATCGCTTCCAATACTTACCTGGTGGAACCTTTTTCATAAGCTCTGCAGATAAATGAGTTGCTTTGTTGTGTTCAACCAAAACATTTAATGAGCGTGGAAAGAAAGAAAAATGGTGGTACCAACAAAAATCAACCAGTTCAAGTAGATTGGTCTCGGTTTCGTCCAATATGTTAGGTCTTTATTCCAGATCCTGCAAGGGGAAGATACGGTGATCAAGCAAGTTATAACGGGTGCTATGCAATTTGCCAGTTGATGTCATAATGTGAGGATAAAAGGATACAAGTCCTTTGAGGTGTGGCAACAGATGAACAGGAAGTGTTAGGCCATTGCCCTGTGAGGTCATGCAATTCATACATGGTTTGGAAAATCAGCATTATGGCGCAGTGGTTAGCATGGTCACCTCACAGCAAGAAGGTTCCGGGCTACGACCACGGGGCGTTTCTGTGTGGCGTTTGCATGTTCTCTCTCCGTGTTTGTGTGGGTTCTCACCGGGTATTCCAGCTTCCAGGCCAAGTCCAAATACATGCAATAAAGCTGAATTGGTGACTCCAGACTCCATTGGTGGCTCTGGACAGAATTCAACGAAATCTCACGCATGCTTTGTTGGATCCTAAAGGTCTCTCATAACTGGTTCCAACTTCAGCTACAAATCTGCTTTGTTGATTTTCATTTAATTTGTATTCCCCTTCACTGTTGACCGCGGTTTTGGCCCATCCACATCAGAGCAAACTGGGTTTTCCCAGTAGCATAGGCATTGTCGTCCTTTGGTACAAATTTTTGAGATATCAATTAGGTACGTTGATACCAGCAACAAAATGAAGAGCCTCAAATGTTCCCCTTTTATTAAAAGAAGGGTCTTCCCTCAATTGGAAGGTTAATTGTTCGATCTCAGCCTGGAAGCTTAAATGTTAAAGTTTCCTTGAGGAAGACGCTGAACCCTGAGTTGGACGTGATGGCTGTCCCGTCCGTGTATGAATGATGGCGTGAATAGGAACCGCCACTGATGAGCTTGCGGTGGCAAAAATAAGGCTTAGACGGGGTTGTGCATTCCAGATTTTAATGGGCCCAAAATCCAATCTACAGTCTGCTTTTATATCCTCACAGCCACAGAGGGATGCAAGAAATCCACAGCACGTAATAGACACCCAGAACAAGTTCCTTTTTACAGGGATAGGCTGACACTCAAACCAAAGCCAGGTCATCTTGACCCAGCAAGTATCTAACCGGGTCCACAGCAGAAGTTTCTATACTGCAAACTGTCCATAGTTAGCCTCTTGACAACTATATGAAAGTTTGTCTAGGTGGGTGACTATTGGACCGTGATGTAAAGCGCTTAAAGTGGTCAAGCAGACCAGAAAGATGCTTTAAGTACAGTCCATTCACCATTTAGGAAACTCACTTATTTAAAGTGAAATTATTTCACGAGAGCAGGAGTGGGCTCTGAACCGGTCCAACCAATATCCCGCCGGGAATGTTCTGAAAGCATTCAGTTGCCTTTATAAGGGCGCAATATGCCATGGCTAAAACATGCAATAACAGAGGTGAAATTGGTTTTAGCCTAAAAACGGAATCCCTCGCTGGCTGAGTGAGAGACGGCAAATCGGAAAAACCCAGTCGGTTATTCTGACGAACGCCGGCACCTCCTGCTGTAACTCGTTCCTACGCTCTCCAGGGGGAAATTTCACTCATACCTCGTGGTGCTTGAGTTTGTGTTATTATTTCTCATGCATAATTGTACCGCCAACATGCTCTCAGTCAAATTGGAGGTGGAAGAAGAGAGGGGAGAAAAAAGCAATTTCAAAGTTGCAAAAAAAAAGGCCAGTGGGAATTACCTGGCCTCCATCTCCAACCGCTTCTGTCTCTGTCTTCATTTATTTCCTTCAATCATATTTTCAAAACAGAAGCCGGAGAGTCTGCATCAACACTGTTCAGACGCACGACACCTTTCTATTTAGAAGAAATTTGCAGCAAGCTGCACCACACACAGCCATGCAAACCGCTTTATTGAATACGAAACGCCCGTATTTAAATCAGAAGAGTTTTACTTGCGTGTCACGTGGAAACCTTTCCCTCCTGAGTCCATCTTTGATACGTGAATATTTCATTAGTTCACACAGCCTACTTTCCCCGAGATCTTCAGATCTGCACAGTTCCGCTACATTTAGGTCTCTCATGCCTCTCCAATGCTGGAGAAATCTGGTTTTGGTTTGACAGATGCAGAATTTAGGGCATGTAATTTCACTTGTCCTCTTCATTTACTCTGTGAGGGTATCTTTTGAGCAATTACGTTACATGCTCATTTCACACGGACGTGTTTTCCTTGATTAAATTGTGCTCCTCTGCAGCCGCTCAGGCGCCCAGATAAAGAGGCTTGCAGACAGGGCAATGGAGGGTAATTTTACGCCCCGCCAAAGGAGGCATATTGGGCTACCCTGATCCGTCTGCCATTTTAACATAATGATTTATAAACACTTGACAGATTTCAGTGACATTTCACTCAAGCTCTGTTGGGACCCACATTTTTTGATAGAGTGTGCATGTTTCATGTCAGTTTGTTCAAACTTCCCTCTGATTCAGGTGTTTTCCAGTCACGGGGGCGTGTGTGACTTTGGATGCTATTTTTTTGACGTACCTGATTAGTCTGTGTGATTGTACATGGGGTACGTCTAAGTTTATTAAATGGATTTCAATGAACATCTTTCCAGAAGATGGTACGGGTCCAGGATTCTATTTGGGAATCCTACTATAGAGACCCCATGACCGGCCTGTGATTGGCTTGGCTTGACGTTTCTCTCATAGCCCCTCATTGGCTCATTTTCCTCATAGGCAGCTGTAGGTCAGCGGGTCAATTCTAGTCCTTTAGCGGGATCCTTAGGCCCATATTGCTCTTTAGGTTCTTCAAAGGGGCTACAATTTGCTCCTCATGGATGGATCTGTGACTTCTTTGTCTTACCAAGCTGAACTCAAGTCTTCCAGAAAGTCTTAAATGATCCTGATCCTCTTTTATAGTGACTGTGGCTCTGGAGGTAAACTGGTCATTCACTTATTGTACGGTTGGTGGTTCGATTCCAGGCCCCTGCAGTCCACAAGTAAAGTATCCTTGACCGAGGTTCTGAACCCCATTTGGCTCCTGGTGGCATTTCCATTGGGGTATCAGTGGGTACGTGACTGGTTATCGGGGTTATGAGCAGGTGGCACCTTTCATGCTAGCCTCTGATACCCACCCTATGAATGAGTGAATGCTGGCTCATGTCATAGAGGACTTAAGGTAGTCTGTCACACCAGAGAGGCAATTACAAATACCAATTGACACCTGTGCAGAACAAGAAAAACTCAATTGTTAACCTTTGTCTTCCCTGTGTTGCCGTCTTTTCTCCAGCATCTAGACCCAGGTTAGAAGATGCTCCTCCACGGATCGTAGAACACCCGTCCGATCTCATCGTCTCCAAAGGCGAACCGGCCACCCTCAACTGTAAAGCAGAAGGCCGGCCCACTCCGATGGTGGAATGGTACAAAGATGGCGAGCGCGTGGAGACGGATCGAGAGGACCCCCGATCCCACCGGATGCTCTTACCCAGCGGCTCGCTCTTCTTCCTGAGGATTGTACACGGGAGGCGAAGCAAACCAGATGAAGGCGTCTATGTGTGTGTGGCGAGGAACTACCTGGGCGAGGCAGTCAGTCGCAATGCGTCGCTGGAAGTGGCAAGTGAGTGTTCTTTATCTCTCAGGCGGATGTGCTCAGAAGTCAGACGTGCGTGTCTGCTGGGGAAACCGGACCGAAAGGCAGAAATGGAATGTTCTGTATTTATGCGGGGCAGACACAAGGGAGCACAGATTACATTTGATGCTGCAATTATACAAAATATAATAAAATTCCTGTTTTATCATCGTGTCAATTTACATTTATTTCACATTTAATTGGCTTAAGTGGAAATATATTGCATTTTAACACAATTACAGCACCATTAAACTATTTGCTATGTCGATACGGTGGACTGATGACATCTCAAAGAGAGAATATCAACTTTCCTGCCCTTTCACTTTTTTCTCGTCGTGTTCTTTTGGGTTGCTGCAGAGAAACGTTCTCTCCACCGATTCAGTAAAAGGTTTTTTGGGAAATATTTAAAACAAGACATCCTAACAGATTTTGTCATCTAGTTTTATATGGGAAACGTTCGTGTTACACTTGCTCAACATCATCTCGCTATTTTTAGTCTCCGGTTTTAACTTATTGGACATCTCCGTCTTAATTTTAGTCAAAGAAAACGGCAAGTGCTTTAGTTTTAGATGATGAACAGTGTGATCATTTTACATTTTATCTTTCCTAAGACATCAGGTTATTATGGACATTTCAGTTTCAAGCTCCTTTAGTGAGTAAAATATGAACTATTTAACTATTTATTTATGAACTATTAAAACATGATTTATATAAGACAGAGTCATGTGAGTGGATTCATACCCCCCCCCCCCCCCCCCCCCCCCCCCCCCCCCCCCCCCCCCCCCCCCCCCCCCCCCCCCCCCCCCCCCCCCCCCCCCCCCCCCCCCCCCCGCCTCACAATCCCCACTCTCATCGTGTCCAATCCCCTCGCGGCCCTGAGAGCCCGGACTGTGTGGTGTTGGGACCAGGCTCGGGCGAGCGGGCCGGTTAATGTAGATGGATGACAGCTAGCTCCTGCAAACAGATAACAGTCGTCGCCACTCGACAGGAAAGCTAAAAAGACATTCCTGCAGGGGAAAGGAGGGAGAGGCTACCGTTTGTTGGCAGCTCCTCGCTGGCAGATGTTTGTTCCTTAAAATACGACAAACTCCTGTCAGGTCCCGCCGGAAAGGACTTTTTTTTCTCCCCTCTCCGTACCAGGGCTGCTTGGAATCCATGGTTTTTAAATTGAAGGCAGACGCGTTTGATTAAATATTTACTGTTCAATTATGCCGTTGATGTCATTGCTGGGGAGTCGAGTAGAACTTTGTTTTGACAGCAGGAGGATGTGATGGAAAGAAGCGTAGGCAGTCACTCAGACAGAAATGGAGTCGAGTTTTGATGCAGCAGGAGGTCATGTGACCTTTCAACCTCAAATCTGTTGTGTTGACTTGGTAATGTGACGGAAATATGACATGAATATGAATATGTGTTCTCAAGGAGGGAACAAATGTTGATGTACTTGAATTTAGCAAATATGTTTTGAGATACTGTGTTGATTTTCAGTTACATAATATTGATTGTTTAATTATCCCCCACCCCGACAAATCAGGTAGGGGAATATAGGAAAAAAACATTTATATAGATTGATTAATTCATTTATAAAAAAGGAATCTATTTATATATATATATATATGTAAATACAGTTTTGTATACACATATATTTTTATTATTTGATTTTTCAAGATATGTTGTTTTTTTTAGGACTGAGGAGTTTTTTCCATTTAGGAACAACATTTTTTATGTATTCTGTTTCCATGGTTACAAGTTTGACTCGAAAAGCTCATTCAAGTCTGAGTTGGAGGCTCCTTCTGGTGGTAGCTTTCATTTCCTGGGCAGATCTAAAATACCCAAAGGTATTTTTTTTTTTTTCAATCAAACCAGCAACAAAACACATTTTTTATAACGTACAATTTTCATTTTTCAGAAATACACATTAGTATTACAGTATAGTTTTATTGTGTAGTAATGTCCTTCTGTACATGGAACTATCAAAACCCCATCCCCCACCCTTACACATTTGAATCATTGCTTTTTCATATTCATATATTATTTATCTTTATTTACTGTATGTCTATTTATATCTGTTTATATATATGTATATATATATATATATACATATATATAAATATGTTTATATGTCTTCATATAAAGCTGCTTTAACGCCCTAATTTCCCCGTGGGGATTAAAAAAACGCTTTCTATTCTATTTTTATTCTATTAAAAACCAGATTGGCTCAGCAGCTGTTAAAGTGGCTCTTCTGTAAACCTATTGAAGAAGAATAGATAAATCAGGTGACTTATAATTCTATAAAAGACAATGAGAAGACACGTGTATTTCATATAACAAACACAATTTTCATTCCTATTCTATTCTATCCCATTCTTTCAAATTCGGCGACTTTTCCAATTCTTGAAAAGAAGGTTCTCCAGGCTGCTTCCAATACCTGAGGATGACTCAAGTAACTAATGGCCTGTGGAAAAAGCAGATATTACCTTATAGCCTCCTAATTCACAATGATTTGCACGAAAAAGACTTTTACTTCATTACATTTGCAACATAACAGTGAATCTTCATGTAAAATACTGATGGGTTCTGCAGCCTGTCCATAGATGCAGACCACTGGACCTTATCAGGAGTGCCTTTCCCACCCGTTTCAGAATCTTTCAACCAACTCTCTAAAGACTACTTTGGTTCCAAATCAGCATTTATCTTTAGTTATAAGTATAACTTCTAGGCTCTCTCTGTAAGTTGGATTTGAATCAGATTTGAACTGAAAATATGTAATTTTTTCACAAATATTCACGCCCCATCATTTACAGGGACATTTATGCATCGTATTTAATTACAGTTAATTCGCTTAATATCTAATTTCTAACGACATTTCTTAGTCAAACGCACCTGTGATGTCGAATACAAAGATTCTAGACTCAGATTTTATCCATAAAATGCTGTTTTCTTAATACCGTTACAGTTTTCCGTACATCAAACTAGAAAAATTACAACAAATTGACCTTTAACCCCTGTATCGTCTGCATGTACTGTACTTTCGCCGGCTTATTTCCAACACGCAGCCCTTCTTGATGCCCCCGAAACCAAAATACTGACCTCAACCTGAACCGTTACCGCTGTTATCCTGGCTTATCTGCTAGGTTAGGCAAAACTGACAGCGGTGTTAGCAGCTTTGTCAGAAACACCAGTGGAGATTTAAACATTTACTCCAATCCTTTCACTCCAGCCTCTCCTGATATCATCCACCCTTTAAAAGCGCTCTCAGGAATTCCTCGTGGCTCTAACACAAACCAGCTGAACGCTGTAAAACAAACCCCATTCCCAGGATAAACGTGTGAAAGTCCAGAGTCCTGTCAAACACCTCACGGTCAGGAATCTCCTTCGCCTGCAGCCCCAAACTTAATTATCAGGCCGATTTTCCCTCTCGGAGAAACAGCCCGTGAATCATTCTCTACCCTCTTTGGCTGGTTCTGCGCTATATAGCATTCACCTTTCCTAAATGTGTTCATCAAGCAGCGTGGAAAATTACCTCTCACCTTGGTCCGGCTGGGTTTCGGGCATTAATATCAAATTCTGCAGGATTTGTGTGTGAAATCCCTGCAAGTGGAAAAGTTTTACGAATCACAAAACGCTGAAGGATGGCGAAGGAAAAGTGCAGCGATCGATTGTTTTCCTGTTGTACACACATTTTCTTTGCACTGTGCTCGTACCGAGTTCTCCTTTTGAGGTCTGAAGAAAGTATCTGCTCTTCTTCATGCCAGATATTCTGACAGCTCAGGTCCCAGACTTTTTCTTAAAAAGCAAGAACACACTATATATTATTATGAGCAGTAGTCGTATTTCTTCCAGCCGCTCTCAGAGGTAATAAGAGTAAATAAAAATGTGTTTATACGCCAGCTTCTTGAACACAGTGCTTACATATACTCACCGGCAACTTTATTAGGTACACCTTGCTAGTACCGGGTTTGACCCGGTTTTGCCCTCAGACCTGCCTTCATTCTTAATAGCATGGATCCAGGTGGTGCTGTAGACCTTCCACAGAGATGTTGGTCCATAGTGACATGATAGTTCCTCAGTGCTACCAGCCTATTCAGCCACATCTAGTGCCGATCCCAAGCCCGGATAAATGGGGAGGGGGGTGTTAGGAGGGGCATCTGAGGTTGAAAAAATTTCAATACGTGGAATGAGACGATGCGGTGTGGAATGTGGCAACCCCTAAAAGAGGGACAAGGGCCGAAAGAAGAAGTTGCATCCACATGACAGCATCACGCAGTTGTGCCAGATGTGTCGGCTGCACATCCATGAGAATGATTCCATGCGAATCTCTCGACACACCACATCCCATTGGAGCTTGAGATGATGTTTATCCTGCAGGAAGTAGCCATCAGAAGATTGGTACACTCTGTTCATCACCCAAGACATGGTTGTCCATGAAAATCCCAGTATATCAGCAGTTTGTGAAATACTCACCCGTATATACCCGTCTGGCACCAACAACCACGACACATTCAAAGTCACTTAAATCACTTTTCTTCCCCCATTTTGATGCTCGGTTCGATCTTCAGCGGGTCGTCTTGACCAGGTCTGGATACCTAAAACCATTGAGTTGCTGCCGTGTGATTGGCTGATTAGGTATTTGCAGCAAGGAGTAGTTGAACAGCCGTACCTAACATAGAAGCTGGTGAGTGAATACTTCCATTCAAATCGTACACAGAGCAATCCGTCAAAATAGAGTGATGACAGTAAACCTGTAAGAACCCAAAAGAACCCTCCATATTTTTGTCTGTAATCTTTCGCAAACAGAGAAATTAGGGCAAGACTTTGGGGGCGGTGTTACCAGATTCCAACTAGACATCACAAATTTACTAAAAATGAACGGAAAAGTTAGAAACTCTTTTTTAAATCCTGTCAAACTTCTCCATCGTCATCTTCCGTTTCTCGAAATCGTTCGCCGTCATCTGGATGGATTGATGTCTACGTAAACGCCACATGGAAGTACGCGGATGCAGCGTTGGCAAACGGATGTGTCTATTTTTGCTCCTAGATGCTGCTCAGAAAGTGTGGGCAGGACCTAATCCGGGAAGTGCATTATAAGTGATTAAAAGAATCTTGAAATCAATACGGAACCTGACAGGCAGCCAATGCAGCGAAGCTGGAACGGAAATAATGTGGGGTGGTTCCTAGTTAAGACTCTTCAGTTCTGCATTTTTAACAAGCTGAAGTCGTGCCAGGCAGTTTGACGAAGGCATTTAAAAATAGAAGTGCAGATGCAGAGATGGGGGGGGGCTCGATAGGATGCTGGAGGGAAGGGTCTGAAGTTTATTGACATGGTGTTCAAACTTCTCTTGAAGGTTAAATGTAGATTCAGAGACAGAGAGTGTTGAAGTTCTCTTGAAGGCCACATCAGGTTTAGGTGTGTATTTTTTTAATGGTGATCGAACAGGGTCTATAAGCCTGCAAGGCCAGACACTCCATCGGCCACATCCATCTTTCGGTTGCTCTCTTTCTTAAAGGCTCGGATGAGAACGTCTCAACGGCCTTCTTCAAACCAGACACGAATAACAATCCCTAAAATGTGTGTTTTTTCACTTCTGACATGCGTGTCTACACCCACACAAACCCACAAGCACTCTCGTGAAGCATTGCCTCCCCAGAGAGGGAGAGGGAGAGTTTATATCGAGCAAACAGTGGCCGGAGCCAAGCCGGTCACAGCTCCTGCCAGCCCCCTCTGTGTGGCACCAATGAGGCCGGAGATAAGGCCACGGGCACATAAGCCCGCGTGGAGCTGCCAGGGGGCTCAGCGTGGCATGAGAGAAGGCGCAAGATGGCACAATGTTACCCCCCCACCCACGCACCCACCCACTCCCAAGCCTCCTCAGTCTGTGGGGCCGACTGAGAAAGAGCTGCATTGTGTGTTGGTGTGTATATTTGGTATAGGGGCGAGAGCCAACACTAGGGGAAGGGCTTAACCCTTCACGGTCCATCTGCTGCAGGCTAAGAGGGCGGTGAAGGCCGGTAAGCTGCAGACCAACCAGCAGATATGTGCCGCGTCGACAAACCTACGTGACGAGAGAGGCTTACTTTGAGTGTTTGTCGTCATGTTGTTTATCTCCTTGCGGGAAGAGGACAAGAGCTCGGACCTCTTTTTTTAAATTTTGGTCATCAGCCACCGACGTTTGTCTAGACGTTTCTCAGAGAGGAATTTAAGCAGCAGTTGATGAACGGGTCGTCGGAGCTCGCCACAGTCTACGCGAGGCATTCCATCACCTTAGCTGTATTTGAAAGTGTGCAAAGTTTAGAATTGGGGCTTTAAAGTTATACTCCACCCCAAATCTTTCTTTTGAAGATCAAACACCCTCTCCAGGCTTAAAAGGTGGCTGTGAAATGTTTGTAGATTCCTCCCCTGATGCAGAACATCTGCTGTGAAGTTCAGGCCGTTGTTCTGTGATCCAGTGGTGAAAAAAAAATCAAAAAGGCTCCTGCATTAGATTCAAGTCTCGGCCATCTTTCTCACACTTCATTCTCTCTGTTAAACCCTTCAAAAGCACGAGGAGTGTATGTTTTATCATTTATACCCCATCTACATACGAAAACAAGACCCACGCCGTCGTCCCCGACAGCACGGGTATATCCCCAATCCCCTGCGTAGTACAAGCAATCCGCCTTGATAGAACTCCTCATATTAAATGTGACATTAACAGACATTATATATGTCCTTGAGTCGATTCACACACAAGACATTTGGACTAAATTGCGCCGTTGGTTAAGAAGTTATGCCAAAAAAACTGTTTTCTGTGAAATAAAAGAAAATGTATATAAAGTTCCTCCTAGTGAGTAAATTATGAACTATTAGAGTGAAACACAACCTGTACATGATAGATGTCTTTGAGTAGATTGATGTGCACCAAATTAGGGTTTATTTGGACCAATGATTTCGAAATCATGACCCGAAAACTTTTGGGGATAAAGCTCTCCCTGTTGGAGATATACAGAACAGCCAACCTTTCCCCAAATCAATCCAGTCCTTCCTCCCACTAAAGTCTATGAAAACAGAAATCTGTGATCCATGAAATCATCACATTCACGTAACCCGGTTATGTCAGCAAGTCCCACAAAAGTAGGTTGAATTCATGCAAAAAAGATCAAAAAAGTAATTATTACTAAATACTTCTAAGCAAATGTCATCAGAGCATCTTAACAAAGTGCTAGGTAATAGAGATAGAGTAATAGAGACAAAGATTTGTTTATTTAGTTATTTTAACATAAAAAAAAGTAACATAATTCAAACAACATCCAGGTTTCAATTCCGAGCTGAGATTAAGGGAGAGGCACAGATGGCAGATGCATCCCTATTGGAGGAAAACAGTGGAAATGACACTTTATTATGAATTATGAACAGAGTTAGATGTAGAATCTGTGAGTTCTTATTAATCCTATCTGTCCCGGAACATTTTACAGTCACTGATGTTCGTGGCTCATCTATTATTCTGGACAAGTGCAATAATTCTCACTCATTATTTCTTAAATATGGGCAGATAATTTACCCACAGCAAACATTCATAGTGGCAATTAGGCATTCGATACTTCATTAGCGACGGTTCTGCCTAGTTACCGCTGTAAGGGCTTTCCATTTATTATTATTGACACGTTTGATGAGTTTATGTCTGATACATGAGCTGTGAGAATCATTTCAGGCTCCAGAAGGCGTTCTAACGGAACCAGACAGTTGATGCTGATGACTTCTGATGATGATGATGAGATTCTCACATGAGACTGGGTGAACCCAAAACAACATTTTTATACCATTAGACAACCAAGAAAAACATTTAGATGATATAACAGTTTCCCAAAGATGAAGTCAAAACATCACAATCACCTTTTAGTAGTATTACCAAACTGATGTATGTGTTGTTAATTATTTATGATTAAATCGATGATTTAATCTAAATAAGAACTGAAGCTAAATATATATGGTTTAATGTTAAAAGCCGAGTCATCATTTCTCAAAGGCTCTATGTTTGTTTTGGTGTAAATGAGACAAACATACGTAACTTTATGTTACAGGAAGTAGTAGCAGGAAATACTTTTGTTTTGAAGTGAACGACCCGGAATTTATAAAGTTCTATTAGAATGTGGTCTTCAGCGGGAATGATCTTTGTAGTCCCAGTATTTTACAACCTGTTTGGTTTAGAAGCTGACTTTTTCCTACAATAGCTTATCATCATATTGATTCTCTCCATCTTCTTTTTTTTTGGGGGGGGGTCTAACAGAAGTTGACACCCTTTTATTCGTATCACTGCCTCCTCTTTTGGTCACTTCCTCTTCATCTCCTTTGGGTGTCCTCCGCCCCCTCGAACAAGGTTTCTTTCAAATCACAAGCACACCGTCTCTGCATAGACCAACACTCCTCCTCTTCTTCTTCTTCTTCCTCAAAGTGGGACCCATTTGCCCCCTAAGAATACAGTATTTTTTTCTTCTTTGAGGTTTAAATGCCGTTAACATCCTTTTCAATTGCATAACTTCCTCCTTCTGGCTTTGTAGTCCCCGAGGGTGGAGGATTGGTGGGGGCGCCCCCCTTCCACCTGATGTTTATCCGTTTCCCCAAAAATTGATCCGTCTGATAAGTTGGTTTTTAATTATTTATTTTGATGTCATTGGAAAGGGGTTAAAGCTCTTGATTGACAGCTCAGGTTCGGCTGATTGATACAGGGAGACCTCATGGGCAGAAACTTGAAACTTCCAAACCGAGTCACCTGCATTATATGTTAATGCTCATATCTGGGACATTTTGAATGTTGACAATGTCGGAGGATGTGGCGCCCATCTTTTTCCACCGCGAAGGTTATGTTTAAGTTTTTTTCCCTTCTTTTTAGTCAGTGGACTTACTTACAACCTACCGACCAGATGCATCAGAACTAGTTGGAAGGGGGCAGCATGGGACGTGGAATGATGCATTCAATTTTGGAGTCGATCTAGATTGTAGATTTTAATTTGTAAGCGTTGGCAGTGATGCCTGATCCTCCGATTACTCAAACACAGCTTCACAAGATTCTTTAATTTGTATCTGTCTTTCTACCAGTCACCCAGGATCAGACCTCTAAATTCCCTTTCTTGGCTCTCTGTAAAAACTGTACCGCTGCATTGTCTTGCGTTCAGATCAGATTGCATACCGCCGAGCCGATTATTTCCTTCCAGAATTTGCGATAAGCGCTTCAATCCTATCCCATTTCACGCATTAGAAGTGATTCTTTGATCCTGAAAACGCGGTCGACCAACTTTTGTTCTGAGAGCAGAGGCCAATTCATGTCAGATGCATAAAAGTCAACCAAGCACAATGGACCTAACAGGCCAGACACCCCTAGGTGGGGATTTGACATTCAGCGTGACTTGCCCAAGCTCCTGGCGGCGTTTCCTTTGAGTGTTTTATACCTCTGACGTTTTTATTATAACGGTTTCGTCTCTACCTCTTGACTTTATGGCTCATGAATATTCAGGCAAACAGGGGAGTGGAGGGGGGCTTTCTCCAAGATGCTGGGGTGGAGTCGAAGGTATGTCATCTTAAACTGAGCGGGCAAACCTTCAAGCTCCCCCCCACACACACACAAACACACGCACACACATACGTGCTCTTTTTTAAAGGTTGTTTGGAGGTCAAGCCTTCAAGGTTCAACATGGCAGCTGCTGTGTGGAATTTGGGGAATGAACAGTTGAAGATGTGCTGAAACTCCTGTTTTTTTCTGCCTTTGTGAGGGTGTCTGTGTGTGCGTGTGCGTGTGTGTGTGTGTGTGTGTGTGTATATCCATCAGTCTTTGTAATGGTAGCCCGGGCCAAATTTCTCACCCGTGGTAATCCTACACACCAGCGTAGGAGAAACAGCTGAAGAGAACTGTCACCAGTTGGATCTTCCTTTCTCCTTCTGTCTCCTTCTCACACACACACACCACATGCACACGCACACACCCCAAGCTCAAACAATTTAAATAACGACACATCTGTGAAAAATGGAAGTTTGTCTTTCGCATTCGCAAACAGTTCTGCGTTAAAATGATCTTTGTGCCCACGGATCGTTAAAACATTGAACAATCTGTTGTGTCCCACGCCGGTACTTAAGCGGCGCAACTTTACATAATCAACGGAACAGAGTTACGCCACACGACTGCGTACACGTGCTTTCTCATAGAGCATGGTAATCAAACCAAGAGAAGATGGCGAATGCTCCTACGCAAACAGATAATTGCGTCTGGACTGGAGCGCTGGAGTGGCGTTCTTGCTTAGAGTCACCTCCAAACTATGAAGCATCACAAATCTAAGCAAGATTCAAAGAGAAAAGAGATTCTGAGAGTCTGTCATTGTGTTTGTTGTGTCTGAGCTCAGCAATTAGGCTTAAAAACATATTACTGATACGCTAAGTGGAACCGAGTAATACGAGTTTTCACAAGAATTGCTTCTTGCCAGTAAATTTTGTGCCGCAATGCAATTGTGGCTTTTTCAAAGGATTTAACATTATTCTAAAAAGCTTTCATTTGCCGGCCCCTAAGTGGCCAAACCACTAAACAAAAAAAGGTTACCATTTCATGTCGTGTAAAAGTTCCCTGAACCGAGAGGACGTGCTGCAGGAACATCATCATGTCTGGCGCTGAACTCTTCTCCAGTGACGTTCTCTGTTTGTGGAGGATAACAAGCTCTCCTGCCTGCGTTTGTGTGTATGGATCCGTCCTACGCTTTGAGGTGTCTTCAAGCTTCGCTAATGAGATTGCAGGTTTCTGCCTAGTGGAGGAAAGAGCCGGTGGCCCTTCTGGTCTTAAAGGAAGGGGGATCAGATGGCCAGAGTGAGGCCACAGGCCTCTGTCTGGATTAACCCCCTCTGCATGATCCGACCGTCTGCCGGTCATTGAGCCAGACCCACCAGCCGAAACACCCCCCCCTCCAGAGGATGGCAATGAATTAATTATACCATACTATAGGCGAGCGCTACCAGAAATGAGCATGTGTGTGTTTCTGTGTGGTGGGCCATCGGGACAAAAGTAGGATAAGGGGGTTGGGGTGTTTTGAGAGGAAGAGGCGTTAACAACAGGTGGCGTGGGGAAGAGCTACAACCCCCCCTTAACAGCAGTGTAGCACAGCGGCCATGGGGGTCTGTGGAGAACAATAAAGGCCCCACACTCCAGCCGTTGTGTCCAATCATGCCCCATTATCTCTCTGCTGCTGATAACAGGAAGACACACCAGTCCCTCTGTCCTCAATGGTGGTTTTCCTGCACCTTTTATATGGGCATACCCATTTATACAGGAACAGCGAGCACCAAATTGAATTCTGGAATAGTCTCAAAATCAGTCCTTTCAGCACCAATGTCAGTTTATACCAGCCGTGTTGAGAGGAGCCACTCGATACAAAGAGAAAAAGGGGATCTAAGTGCATTCAGTTCAAAAGTCATTACTTCTACGTGGTGCATTTAATATTTTTGTAAATAAGTACATTTTAGTTTTGCTGATTTAATAAGACAGCTACTTTTCCTATTTTGAGAACACTAATACAAAACGTGGCGTCTTGAATGTAATTAATTGAGAGTCATTAGTCGTGGCTCTTGAAGTTGGAAGCAACCTCCTGTTGTGGCTCATTGAGGAAAACAATAGCCCTCTGGCAAAAGTAATACAATGGCTATTTGATGTGGGTGTGATGCTCCAGGGTAAGATTAAGAGAGAGGTATATAAACCAGCCCTTTCAGACACAAAGACGCCGAGCAGAAGTTAAGACTCTTTTCAGGGATCTCTGTTCCACCATGCTACGAGGAACATAACTGATGAGTTGGACTACTCCAGCCATGAATGAAAATAAAAGCTTTTATGTATCTGTCTATGCCTACATCATGTACGTGACACTGAGTCATTCACAAGAGTGTGGTGAACCTTCAAAAACTTCTAAAAGCTCAAAGTAGTTACGATTAGCGGTTTGGATGCATCTAGCAATTCAAAAGTTCTGGGCGTTTAGGCTCTACTGAGCGTTTAGGCTCTACCTCATCACATCCGTTGATATTTGTCGTGTCTTGCTTGAAATTATTGCTACACTGCCCCAAAAATGCTTATCTCAGAAAAGTCGAGGATGTTCTTGAATCGTCATCGTCATTGGTCCTGTTTAACGTGATACCTCAAAAACTTCGACATGGATCATTTTCAAATTTTATACCCAATTAGAATTTAGTACAAAGGAAAAACTGGACTGATTTTTTGGAAAGGTCGGTTGTGTGTTTCAGACACTAGTAATGGCGGAAAGGATAGGATGGACCCTTCCATTTGTACTTGTTGAGCATAACTCAGCATGCGGTTTGTAGGCCGCCGCGGTGAATTGCAGATGTTGCAGTGGCAAAAAGGAAAACACAATGTGCCCGATCCCAGATCCTTTGCCGCACATCTGCAGCAGTCTGAATGTCATGAGGAGCCTGCATCTCTTAATGTCCTCCTTGTGGTTGGAATATGCTCGTCAGTGTTGGTTAATGGCAGGAGCAGGGAGAACACATTGCAGAGGGAATAGCTCAAAACAAATCAATCGATTCATCACAGATAACACGAGAAGCAGGATACATCTGGGGAGCGTCGGGCATCATTAATGACAGACAGTGAGCAGGAGAGGCCAACGCAATCAATACGTGGTTCAAACAAATCAATCAAATGCAATCAGTGTATCATTACAGAGCGGCTATAAAGGGTAGGCATTAAAGAATGCAGCGATCTGGATGCCACTCTTGTTACCGAGAGCAGGAGAATCAGCACCGGGCAGCCTCCTGAAACTTAAAACCTTCTCGACTTTGGAGTGGGCATTATGGTAAATGATCCAATCGGTGGGGTCATGGGAAAATCCATTTGTTTATTGAACAACAAATTGTGGTTATTTATGAGTTTGCCCTATTCCAAGGACAACTCATTGTCGAGTAAGTGCAGGACGTTAGGCTGTGCTAAATGGATTTTTCTAGTTGCAACGGGCCAACTTCCCTCTGAACTGTTGCTCGGTCGCCCGCTCATTGTCATCATTACGTTTGTGCTAATTGGAGTTCCGCTCGGTGGCATAGTCGTACTAATTACTGTATGAATTATTCTAATTTTTGCCAGACAATTCAAATCATCGGGTAATTTATTCCAGTGATTGCACCAGTCATCCTAAGTTAGGAAGTGATTCTTGTTATTTGGCAGTTCTCCTGACAAGCCGGCTCACTCCGCTAATTGGACATCCTCCGATTCATGCTGCCCGGATACACAGCAGCGCCCCAGCCCAATCCCAGGCCTAATGTTTAGTTTGAAGGCCGACACGGTTTAGAATGAGACTTTTTTAGCAATATTTTCCACTTAAATTCAGCAACTTTTTAAACACTCGCTGGAAAATGAATATCACGGGCGGCAGGAAATATTAGTGTATTCCCAATCACTGGCGGCAAATGTTTAACTAGCATCATGTCAGTTGACATAGTTCCCCCTCTGCATATCAATTAGGGGCTTATGTTCTTCCCATGCATGTTGATAACATGCATGGGAAGAGCCTCCTCTTGCTCCATGAGAGCGCGTTGAACAGCCGAGATTGCCTGGTGTTTAATGTCAGTCTGTTTGGATGCGCATTTAGTGTTTTTTCTCTGCTCCAGCAAATCTTGCCTGTCAATTCCCTGACTGATACGAGCACAGAGACTTTTCTAAAGGCAGTTTCTCACTTCAATTTAATCTTTGGAACTTTGGTATTGACAGAAGCATTCACCTTTTAGGGTTCGGTAATAGTGGCCATAAGCCTTTTTTATGTATTGTATATCTGACCTGTCTGGAAATGTTAAATACGAGGGCGAACAGCTGTAGAAAATGCGTATTGATTTCCACTCGTGTGTATTTGTACGAGATTCATTTTCTCATTTCAAGATTCACGACGTGCTCCCACCTCGAGTTAGAAAAGGTCAGCGGACGGGGGCTTAAGTCAGTCAAGTGGAGCTAAATGGATTTTGGCTTCAAGATCCATCTGTTTTTGGAGTTTGTTGACAGGGTGGAAAATTGGAACTGTTGCTTTTCCCTCCCCCAGTTTCACCACCGACACCTCCACCTCCTCCCCTCCCAAACCGTGGCACACAAGCAGGGTAAAAAGTGTGCCGTGCACGAGGCAGGATACGAAGTCGGACCATCTGTTTAAAGTATGTGAACACATTCACGCAGGTCTGGCAGGAAGAAATGCAGCAGTGATTTGTTTCTTTGGACTCTTAAGATGCGTTGCGGTCTCGGACAGCTGATCGGGACAAAGTCTTCCAGAGCAGGCTAGAAGAAAGACGCTGAAGTCAGAAGGACGTTTCACGGTCTTCACCTCCGATGATTTTCACTGCCGATGAAAGTGACTAGTGTCAGTCAGCAACCCAGCATGGAGGCACATAAATGCAGAACATGACGGCGAGTTGTGTAAACAAGAAGACACGCCGCTGAGAGAATTGACAGGACGGCATAGAAAACTCTTCACAGGCTCACAAGCAGCTGTCTCCCGCTTTTAGCCATCCGTCTCCCAGCAGACATGCTGTGGTGTTTTTTCCACAAATACAGGAAGGAGCTTTCATGAGCAATCGCTGCACATATAACATCAAACTGTGCCATCCCACAATAAGCAAGAATTCAGAATGAAAAATCTGAGTCACTGGATGTAAAGTGTTGGTTTAAGCGTGCCACTGCTTACAGATGGAGTAGAACTCTGAGCTAGCAATGGACCCACTGGAAAGTTAGCTAGCCTGGTTAGCTTACTAGAAGTTCTTTTTTTTGTTCAGCAATTTCTCTGCCTTTATTCTAAGCTTGGTGCCATTCAAGACAATTTTGACTGGTTGGATTTAACACGGCACATCAGGCCAGAACCAACATTTTCCAAAAGCTGAGATGTTTGGAGGTTGGATTTCAGGTTTGTCTAAGTGAGACTAGATGGAAAATGTTGCTGAGTTAATGTGTTGGCGTGGGAGTGGCACTCAGACTAGATGTTTAAATATATTCCAGGTGGGACATCCATTGATTTTTAAAGGGTTAATGGACGCTGAAACACTGCCTCAGGATTTAGAATACCAGTAAACAAAATAATAAGATATAATTGGCCTTCCGATCAGGTGCTAGAATCAATGAAAGGCCTTTATTTCCCGCCTGCCAAAGATATTTTTTTAGAAGTTATTTTTGAAAATGTCACCAACTCTGCAAGCGTCAGATCTTCAGGATCTGAATCCTCGCTGTGGCTTATGGGGGATCAGAAGTTCAACAATGTAGCTAAACCAAGAAATACTTCAAAAGTAATTGGTAAACCTGGTAACTAGTGGTGAGATGCTGTTGACTTTCTGCATTTTGAATCAGTTGAAGGCCTCAGCTTTATTGCTCAGCTCCGAATACAGAGAGTTACAATAGCCACAGAGAAGAGATGAAAGCACGGATGACCTTTTTCCACGAGAGAGCCGTCTTCCCCTCTACTAAATGGGCATTCTTAAAACCTGACTATACAATCCATCGCAACATATCTTTTAACGCCCCTGTGGTCTCACTGAAGTGAGTGCTGAGAGTGATTCAGTGATTTAGTAGGTCTGCACACAACCCCAGCCGCCCCGTTAACATGTCACTTGAATTGTCCTTATTGTTGGAGTGAAATTCTTCAAGGTGCTCATTGCCCACCATCCCAACCGCTGTGGTCAATAATTAATAAGCTGTGTGTGAGAGGTGGGGGTCACCCATTGTCTCAAGGCGCCTGGTCTCACCTTCTTCCACTGGAGGTTGGGTTAAAGACTGTTTCTGGTTTTCCAGATGGCTGAACTACAGTAGCCCTGATTGGGCTGCAGGGTTAGCTGAGGGCAGTTTGGGACAGGCAGGTTGAGGGCTGGTGGGCTGGAGGGGGGTAGCTTCAGTTCCTTTACAATGGGCTTCTCAGCAATTCTCATTGACCCTCTTACCCGGCTGCTATGGGTCGCACGACATCGGCCATTACTAGATTAAAGTAATCCTCTTTTCAGGGCCAGACAATTGCTTTATTAGCTGACCACACACACAGGAGCCCAACCACCTCTGTAATGGTATTGTTGTAGGAGACCCTTAAGGTTCAGGGGTGGGTGTTATTAGTGGAGGGTGGACACAATGAGGCAGCAGTTTTGTCATAAGCCCTGTTTACAAGCTCCGGTCAATTTGGGACTGGTGCACCTTTATTCCCAATGCCCACTGTACTGTTTATAAGCAGTAATGGTTTATTGGGGGTCTGTTTTGTAATGCCTTTGTGGCGGCTGTGGAGGTAGTAACAGAGGTAATTCAGCGAAAAGGCCGGATTGAGGCATGACATTTTGAAGACTCATTACTATCTACTATGCTCATTTAAATCCTCCTGTTGAACATCAAAATGAGCTTTTTTACTTCATAGGTAGCTGATATTCCAGAATTGCCTCATATCCAGAAAACATCTTTGCTTGTATGAATGTTAAATGGGTCTTGAATTTAATTTATAATAGTGTTAAATTGTCTTAAATTTAGCCTAAAACCTGCAGAGGCCCTGCCAACCTCCACCCCCTCCATCCCTGAGCCTTTAGCGCCCATGACCCGGTCTGCGGTTCCCCACTTGTCCTTTCTTAGACCACTTTGGTAACCATTGCGGACCAGGAGCTCGCAAAAATACCCGCAGTTCTGGAGACACCATGACTCTGTCTTCTAGCCATCACATTTTGGCCATTGTTATATTCACTCATTGCGCCCTTTTCCTGCTTCCAACACATCACCAGGACAAACTAGCTAGCTGAATCGTCTACCTCTTCCAGTGACGTCTGCCTTTGTAACGAGATAATCAATGTTATTCTGTCTTCTTCAATTAGTGGTTATAATGTTCTGGATCACTGATGTATATTCTTTTTGCAAATGCACACTGCTTATTTTCCATATTACATACCAATGGACATATCGCTAGTCTCAATCAAGCTAAGTGCACATATGGATGTGCATTTTCATAAACCCCCTCCTCTTCCTCCTTCTCCTCCTCCATCTTCTAAACATGCAGTCCAGTTTTTTTTTCCCCTGCTGAATCTCTCACTTCATTGTTTTTGCCAAACATTTCCCCGCAAAATGCTGCTTCATCTCCTCTTTCCTTCCTTTTCTAGAGGAACGGCACATTTCCAACTAAAGCAAACATGATCATTTATTATCCATTCCAAAAACGTCTGCGTGTTTGCCGACAGATCTTTCTCTGTCAAAAGGCCACAAGCAAACCCATCAATCACCTGTGAACGGCTTCATCTGATTATTTATTCAGCTTTATGAGGGAAGAGAGCCTCTCAAGCATTATTTATGTATTGATAATTAATTATTCTGTTTAATAAATAGCTTTGATAATTTGAATGTAATTGGTTGGTGTTTTTCGACATCTTTCACGTCATCTGTCTTTAAGATGTATGCGTTTGGTTCTCATAAGTTGCGGCGCTTTTAGAACGCATCCCTGCACACTCCCCGAAGACTCATTTACGCTCAGTGCTAAAGACGGATACGGACGAATAGCTCCATCTTAACTGGAAGCTTCGATTTTTTCAATTTCTGAAAGCTTGATACGGATGAAATGGAGCTGCACCATTTTAAATTGGCAGTGAAGCCATAATTCAAGCTAGACGCATAGAATGTTTACAGACATGACAAAGATAGTATTAATGGGTGCATCATAAGGATGGGCGCCTCAATCTAAAGTACTGCTCGATGGATCTATTTGAATATTACTATTAAAACACAGGTTAGTTTCAAATGCAGTTCAACCGTTGTCTGTCCTTGAGACTGTGATTAGATCTAACTTTGCCAAACAAGGTTTCAGCTCCCCTTCGTCATCATCATACAGTTTCAGGAGTCTGACTTTTTAGTCAGACTCCTGAAACTGTCAGTTCATGAAACTGTCAGTTCATCCGTCCATCAAAAAAGTCAGTGAGTTTGGATGGACGGCGCTGAAAACTGGGGCTCATCAAAATTCCTCAAAGTTATAAACCTTGTATTACTCTATGGTGATGGGAAGCATCCTTGAGCCATCGTCTTTGAGATGAAGACGGATGTTTTTTCTGCGCGTCTAACCTCAAGCTTACTTCGTTGGATGGATTCTATGGGTGGAAATCCTTCTGGTGGGGGCTTTGCTCTCAAAAAATGGATGAGTGCCCTTCATATCACTGTATTCCTGGGCTCCACACCAAACTGTTGGCTGTTGTTGACTGCGACATGTTTATGCTGTTGCCGCAGCGTCATACCTATTTACCGGTGCTAATAGTGCATTCTTCTTCTTCTCTTGTTAACAGCCTGCAGCTGCATTACCATCATCTGGCGGTAGCAACGCATTAAAAGCAGGCATCGGTGAAACAGGGGAAAAGCGTTTTTATAAAAAAATGATAATCGTTCACACTAATAGATTTTTTTGCATAATTTATTAAATAGGACAATTTTTGAAAATCATTGCAAATCCATTTTATAACATCACGGTTAACTCTAATGTCTGCATTTTGTTCCTTGAGTCTTCATCGCGATCTCATGGACGTATTAATGTCAATATAAATGACAGGATAAGCGTTTACAGATGAATGAGTTTCAATGAGCTTTAAAAACCTGTTCATCACACCTTGTCCATAATTGGGCTTATGTCTAGTTCTTATGTCAATGCTAGATTTTTTAATAAGAACACTGATTTATGTCACAGCCGTGAATTGTAGTATCCATATACAGCTCCTGCTAGTGGACATAGGTGGTATTTTGCAGTCTAAATCCCCCTCAGGGGTCAATATCCCAGTTTATGGCACATTTTGTATCCATTAGCTATCCAACTGTGCCAAATAGAGACTACCCCTGGCTTCTTTTTCCTACTTTTTAGTCGCAGAAAACTCACACACAGTAACTGTCACAAATCTCTCGACGTAGAAAATGACATTATTGTAGGTCGTACCTGTCCAAAGACACCAAAGCTATGCAAACACACCTAATAGATGTGGAGCTGTTTTATTTTGTGTATGTAATGTATATCAGGCCTAACGGAAAATAACCAATGAGCAGAGTAGGTTAAGAGTTTCAGATTAAGAGGAGACCCATGAATTCCTAACACGTGTTTGCATAAATAGGTACCATAAATCTCAAGGAACCTTCAATACTTTTCATCAAACAGGCACATTTCTGGACTTATACCCTCTACTCTTAAAGGGATGGGTCAATAAACACACAGCTTCATTAGGTTGATAGATTTAAGCAGGACTTGACGGGAAACAATCCGTCACAGCGACTGTAGTCCATTTAACATTTCTTCCCTCCTCAGAGGTCACCAGCCTTCACGCTTTATCAACAATTCCCAGAAAGAGGATAAGGAGAGGGGAGAAATAAATCTTAAACACAGCTATTTGATAATGTGATATTATTGATCCACGCCTCTAAATTGTTTTTTCTGGCTTCTCGGTGCAAGGAGTCAGGGTCAGCTACACGACAACATCCTAAAGCAGGTAACAAATCACTGTCTTGCCCAAGGACACTATAGCAGGGTGGATGGTTGGTTCTGTGCCGGAAGAATATATCCCTTTCCTTCAGTTTGCCATATTTGGTACTTTTTTTTTTTACTTGCTAGGAAGAAAATCCCAGTGCTGGGGAGGCACATTGTCACTTTAATTCCTAGAGATTTAGAGTCCATACTCTGCTGAGCTTGGTCCGGAAGCTATCAGGGGGGCGGCGGGGGTCATGTGTGAACCCAATCCCAAATTGCAGAGATGAAACACATAGATGAAAAATTGGCAGAAAAATCACACTAGGCCAACTCGGTATGTCAGGAGAGGTTTGTGGTGGATTAACCTCAAGGCTGATGGGAGTGCGAGCACAGCCGGAGAAGCAGCGGCGCCGGCTAAGAGATGGGATGGGAATGTGCTGCTGAGGCGTACGCGGGTGAGCGCCATGGAGATGGACGGATTTGCACGCAAATGAGGAGAAGTCAGTTAGTCTGTGCATGGATGTACAAACATTTTAGGGTTTACGGCGGGCTTCATCCTGCAGCGCCGGTGCCGGGTGAGATGGGGGTGGGTGATAGGGTTTGGGGATTTAATAAGAGAGACTTCTGCTGCCAGGTTGTGTTTTAATACAGCCCCCCGCCCCTCGGTTTTAAATATGGCTATTTCAATCAAATGTGCCTGGCATGCCTCGGGCCTGTTCTGCTCTGTTGGAGAGTTTACATGCGTGATGGAGGAATGAAAGGAGGGGGGATGAAGACTCAGTAGGAGGAATGCCAAGGAGGTTAGCCAAGGTCTTTAATAGCTCCCCGTACGCTCACACATGTACGTATTAAATACATTGTGAGGTTCTTCGCTTTAAGAATCATGTAGTCCTCGTCAATCACTGCCTTAGTTCCTGCAGTAGTATGTCTTTAACAATATCTTTGTCTATGACTGAACTACCAGGATGAACTGCATGAACCTGAACGCCACTTTTAACTGTTTGCAAGAAACCTTAAAGCAAAAGTGACAACATATTTTTCTATTACAGAAAATATTGGGATTAGCATCTCTTGAAATTCTGGATCCATAGCAGATTGTTACGGATAAAATATAAAATTTTGCAAGAAAGTTCGGCACTAATGCGTCCTTTTACTCTTCTACCCTAAAGGTTATCTTAAGTTAAGCCTCGCTTTAATTTCATAACAAAAATAAACTATACAGCTCCAAGCTATCAGGTGTATTTGTGAAACTTTGGTCCTTCTATGGACAGGTAAGAACTAAAATAATTTATTTTAAGTGTAACATTGTACTATTTGCGAGTAATCTGTAATTAAAGACAAAAAATACCAATATCTCTATCCTCTCCCGATTCTTTTTTTTTTATTTAACAAAGCTATAACATCATTATATTACAGTAACACCAATAATAGTTTCTGTGGGATAGCACCAGGAGGACTCTCCTTTTGACACAATCTCATAGCCAGTGTACCAAAAATGTGGCAAAAATATGATATTGGCTGCAGAATACAACCTATGTCCACTAGCGGGAATGATATGCACATAACATAACCTGTGGTTTCAACATTAAACTGGTGTTTTATCTAAATCTAGCATTTTGAGCAGTGGAAAACAGTAAAAGCTAAGCAGAAGCCCTTTTATGGGCTCTCAGGTGGGAAACCCACCTTAAACAGACTGTGACCCCTTTTACACGGATGGAGCTGCAGGAATGAAGAAAACCTCTCTACAGCATCTTTGTTTGATTACACTAAACAACACAACGGCAGTCTGACGCCAATCAGGTGTACATTGTTGAGCAGTGAGCTTAGATTCTGTGAGCACAAGAGGTGGAATGTATGACACAGTGGCAGACGCATGTTTCCCATCTCACACATGCAGCGAGCAGCTCTGTGTATACAGTGGAATCTATGCCAAACATTTACCTTCCCTATTAAATCTGTGTCTGATCCCGTCCTCTTCGGAGGATGATGAGCTCCTGGACACCGGCACTGTCTCCTCAAGACATTTTTTAGCTGATATTTCCTCTATTCAAATCTTCCGGGTGTCCAGCGCACATTATATGGTGCCAAAATGTTATACCTCATCCTGCCTTTTGGCTTCATGTTTACACAGGATGTCCAATTCAGTTCTGTTACTACCTCCTCACAGATGGTTCATTATATGCCCTCATAGTATAAGAATGCATTAGTGCCACAGTGGTGAGCACGGCTAGCAGGAGTTTGCAGTGGAAATGGCATAGCTAGCTTTGCTGTCTTTTTTTCTTCTTCTTCCTGTTAACTTTGAGTTATTTCTCCACTCTCAACAGTCTTCAGGGTACTTGAAGGAACAGACTAATCCCACTTCTTATAGTCCCCATATGGTATCGCCTTAGCTGCATCGCACACGTTAGAGGAGGCCGCCACAGAGCAGCTAGCATGCTCTGAATGGAAACTATAAATTTCACATTTCACATGACAACTGCGTGACTGATGGCTCGTTCTCTTTGGTGTTACATTAGAAAAGTCCAGATGTCAAAAGCCCCCCCAGAACTAAAAAGGACTAAAGAAGAATCCATCAGTCCTTTTTCTTTGTGGCTAGAGGCAGCGACGGGGCATCTGTGTTTGTATCATATGCAGCTCACAGATCTGTTGGACCCCCTAGTAGTTTTTTAAGGATTCGTAGTTTTATGCTCGCTTTGCCTTATAAAGCATGAAGCAGCTTAAAAATGTTGTATTACTGTCACATGACTGCAGCTCCGCGCTAACAGGGTGCCCACAGGTCGGCCCAGTCATCCTCAACCTGTCTTCCTCGTGGGCCATGTGCTTCATTAACACTGGCGCACACGCACACACACACACACACACACACACACACACACGTGTGCCACACACACACAAGGAAGCATTCACACACCCACGCTGAACAGCCCCTCCCCTCGAGCCCCTCCCACTTTCCGTGTGGCTGATAATGAGTGCCTCCTGTGCTTTCCCACTGCTGCATGTGGGGCCCACTGTCATATTGTCTGCAGACTGCACCACTGTCAAATATTAGACCCCCACCCCAACCCTGCCTGCTTCTCATCAACCCTTAACCCCCTTTCAACACGTCTGAGTGTGACCAGACACTGCGTAGGGGCCAGGCCTGGGCATTTAAGAACGCTTAAAAAGCCATGAAACATCACACCTTGACAGATAACCTCATCTATTTTTTTCCCTCAGCTGCATTGGGGCCGTGTGGGTGATGGTGGTTTCCCGTATTTTATCACTTAGCCCAGTTTTGGTCAATATTTTACATGTTATGGCGGCGATAATTAATTATTTAGCCGTCGTATACTTTATCAGTGGATGAAGGATGAATTGGATGTTAACTGTAATGTAATTTTCTCCCATGCGTCTGCTGATTATGCTGTAAGGAGAGTTTAATCTTTACCTTCAGTGGACGTACAATCTTCCCATAATGCATCACCGTGACTAGGGGATTCTATTTTAGTGGTATCATAGCCAAGTGGTGAATTTCTGCTATTAAGTGATAAGAAATACTCAAATTAATTACATGCTTTGTGGTTCATTAATCCAAATAATAATGATAATAACTTTATTTATACAGCACTTTTAAAAAAATCAAGATTATAAATTGCTTTTCAAAACCATTCAGTGCAGAAATCGCAGGAATCCTACCAATGGAAAGATACGGGAACGAATAAATATAAATACATGTATTTAAATAGATAAATAAAATGATGATTGATTGATGATTTGAAGATGAGACTGATTCTGCTCATCTCAGAACCTCAGAGCTGGGGGGTCCTCACGGCAGAAGCTCGGTCTCCTTTGAATCCAATACATCAAATCTTACAGTGAGACGTATTTAAAGATATTTACATTCAAATGGAATTTGGTAGATAAATGAATCAATGAATAAATACATTATTAACTTTGAAGGTCAACATTTCTTTGTTTTTCCACTCAGTCAGAACATTCATTCGCTTCAGTTCCATAACAAGCCGTTTAGTGACTGAGTGGGTTTATATATCAGGTAGAATTAAACTGGGCTGATGCCACACTAGTTTTAAATACTAAACTATTTTTAAATCAGGTTTGATCAAACTCATATGGTGAATCGCCATACAAGATTTTGTGAAGGCCTTTATATACAACACAAGTTTTAAATAAAAATCGGCCAGGGAACTGAAAAGGCTATAATATATATTCCGGGCTTATAGCTTGAAAATCAAAACCACAGAAGAAGATGATCAAGAAGTGTAGCGATGCAGAAACGCCACAGTTTGCGTCAATAAAATCAAAATAGGGGCCGTGAGGTCACCGTTTTCACAAAAGTGGTGTTTTCAAAAGCTTACACTCTGGGGCCCGTTCTCCAGCGTTTGTGTTTCCGAACCCAAAAACAGTGTTAAAAACTGAATGCTGAACCCCAAAAACATGTAAATTAAAAAACTGACAGAGTTGCCTTTGTGATTGACTTAAATTCTGTTGAGAAAAACAACAGAAACAAAGATTGTGGTTGAGGAAATAGTCGGACAGAGGCTTTATTTTTCATATCTGTCAACAATAGCATGCTAGCTAATGTCAGCCTCAAGAGCTAGAGCGCTTACTGTTGCACATCAACACGATGGACATCTCGCTCAGAAACCAATGACGCAATAATGTGGATCTTCACTCTTGACCGTCATGACCTTCCTTAGTTTCCGTCTGAACGCTCGAGCGTTCATCTCTTGAACAACGACACTAATGTTAGCATGCTGTGCTAGGTCTGACCTCTGAGCTCGCCGCTAAGTGATTTGTATTGAGGGAGATTCCTCACTGTAAAAACTGCCTCCTATAAACAGTTCCATCTTGCTGCCTTTTAAATGTAAATGTTCCCCTCAATTATCGGAGCAACGCTTTGTCATCTGCGTCAATCACGTTTTAGCTACTCTGGACGTTGCGTCTCAGAATGAGACGTATGGGGTCAAAGGGCCCCCACAGAGAACAATTAGTCAGCGTTAATTGTTTTTGCTGTTTTTCTTCCTCTGGAATGAATTCATCAAAATGATCCAAACTGATTTAAAGCCTCACTAATCGCGCCAAAATGTATATTTTCCTAAACCTTCCCCTTAACCTGTGTGCTTTAAGCTTGAGAGGGAGATTTTTCATGCTCTTGTCTTCAGCACCAGCTGCTTTCTAACCATCAGCGCCAGTGGGGGGGTGGTGCGTTTCTGAGGGTGGTGGGGATCGGCTGGGTGGGACTGCTAAATGGACTCAGCTGACCTTTATGGCTAGGTGAGCTGACAGGCCGAGGAACAAAAGAAAATGGAGGGAGTAAATTTGAGGGCGTAGAACGGCGCGGACATTGATGAAGAGGTTATGCGCGTGTGATTGTGTGCTGGAGGTGTAGGGCGGGCATTAACGGGAAGGTGACCTTACTGGACTCGTGGAGGGAGTAATTGAAATGTCGTTGGGATGATTCCCATTCATTTAGCTCCAGCGCCGGCTCGGATCGGCTGCTGGCCGTGCGAGCGTTTCCAGACAACTAAACCATGTTATGTCATTTACTCAAGGCCGTAAAATGATCTTAGAACCAAGACCCAAATGTAGCGCTGCTGGGGGGAAAAAATGAAATCACCCTTGGAACCACGTTTTGGGTCGAAGTGGGTCGTATTTGGTCAGCTGTCAGAACATGTTGATGGGAAGGAAATGATTGGGGATTCTTGATGTGTTTGAGTGTGTGTGTGTGTGTGTGTGCGTGTGTGTGTGTGTGTGGGCGTCTGTGTGTGTGTGTGTGTGTGTGTCTTTAACACTACAGGGGACTTCAAAGCTGCAGTCAGTCTGTATATTGGACTGAGCTGGTCATATTGGACACAGGGGGTGTTTTTCCGTATTTGCTGCTGCAGCTGCTGTGCAGCCAGACTGTGTTTGTATTGGGCGGGGTGGCCGTCGGTACTTAGAGGCAGCGCGGACATCTGTCTCCAAACGTGACCCCCCCCTTTAACTATCACTGCTGTGAAACACACACCAATATCCTGTATGGGCCGTTTCATCTAGCTGTAATGGTTGATAGGGATCGGAGGGGGTCCGCTCTGGATAATGAGAGTGGCTGATGGAAGATGGCGTCTGATGGGGCCCCCCTTTTTAGGTCCAAGGTCCTGGAAAGATATTGCCTTGTGGAGCCGGAGACGTGTGTGGAGAAATGAGGAGATGCTTGTATGTTCATCTCCTCGTGTTCACACCACAGCATGTTCACACCACAGCAGATTGCTTCATGTCGGGACAAAGCGTGAGATGAGTGATGGCTGACTGATCAGCTGAAGCCCCCCCTGAACCTGAAGACGATTCTCACAATTCCCCCTCCCTCCGTCCCTACCTTTGCTCCGCTGACGGAGGGACTATCCGTCATTCTCTCTGTGCCATCAGAATATTTATTCTTGAGGGAGCATTAATGACGGAGATAAAGCCATTTAATTAAAATTCAGCCTCAGCCATGCCCCCCAGGTTTTTTTATGTCCAATTAAACGCTCAAAAGATGTCCTGATGCACAGCGGGGTCCTGAGACTCTGCACATGTGGTGAATCAAGGGATCAAATCAAAGAACCTGTGATATTGGGCACATTAAATGCATATGTGTGTGTATGTGAATGGTAAACCGAACCTGCAGTTGTTTGTGGTTTTGTGTGACTGATGTGGTTGTGGTTGTTGTTGTTGTTGTTGTTGTTGTTGTGTAGAATTTCAGTGACATGCAGGTTGGGCCGCAAAAAGAAAAGAAGCTGAAACTTACCAGACTTGAGGTATTTACTGATTTTTAGCTGTAGACGTCTCACTCACTCAGCAGCCGCTCCCATCGAGTCCAACAATGAACTTAACTGAAATAACCAAAGCCAAATATATAGAATCTCTCACAGTTTAATCTTCTTCATATAATTTAGTCGGATCAATACTCGTGCCCTCATGACCGTCCTTCAAGAATTCTACATTATGGCTTTGCTCCGTGGAACTACTCTCAAAATAAAGCTGCGTGCAAATCAGAACTGGCTGACACCCGTGGCCTGAGATGATTATGGATCGACTCAGTCGCCATCCAGTTTTAAATCACATGTATTTTGAAAAGGAAAAAATGGTTTTATGGAAATACATAACACAACTATTTAAAGTTGAACGTCCTAAAAACTTGAAATAATTTGCCACTCGGTAAAACAACCTCCCCGCTTTAGAATTTATGAATCAAATATGATTTTTTTATGTTGTGTAACCTGAAAAGGAGCTGTCTGTAGCTTGGATTGAAGTACGTTTGAGAACCTTTTAAGTCATAAACTTACAATTCTACAACTGTTGAATATCACATTTAACCTTCTTGCTAAGAAATGAAGCTTTTGATCCACTAAAAAAAGTGGAGAGCTTTTAATTTGAAAGGCTTAAGTTTGAATGTACTTAATTTTGCAGGCTAACAGGAAGCGGAACCACAAACCTGTGGCAGCGAGCTAATCCACCATCTCTCCTGCTATCCACATTCTGCTGGTTTCCGCCACACGGACACGACTGTCTGATACAACAAGAGGTTCTAAAGATCGTTTGTCATGTTGGCTAGTCGTTGATACGAGAGCACCTATAGGCAGGTCAGCCATAACATAAGAACCTACTTCATATTGTGCAGGTCCACTTTTTGCAGCCTGATGAGCTCTGTGATGTCACAATGTTTTGATACCGTTCTATCAGAACCAACATTTGGTGCCACAGTCACTGTTAAGTGCCTGATCCAGGCAACACGGGCAATCCTTCGCTCCCACGAACATCAACGACCCCTGGATTCCCATGACCCTCTTGCCGGTTCAACAGTTGTCCTTACTTTGACCGCTTATGGAAGGTAATGACCATTGCAGACTGGAAACACCCGATAAGACCTGCAGTTCTGGAGATGCTCTGACCCAGTCGTCTAGTCAGATCCTTCTTGCAACTCATCAACTTGAAAAATGTCAGTTGGTGGGAAAATGACCGTTGCCATGGCAACAAGATAATCATTTATTATGTGTTATTGTACAGTTATTCTTACTTCCCCTGTCTGTGGTTGTACTGTTATGGCTGATGGGGATACGTTACACTTTTGATTCCAATCATGTCTCAAATTTATGCTGTGGTGGTCCTTATCTCTCTTCCTGAGTGGGACTACATGTCTGCGGCGTGATTAAAGCAGCTGTTCGTACCCACTGGTGGGGATTACTCAGGCTTTGTTGAAGGGGTTTAAAGAAAGGGTCAAAGTGCACCTACTTAATATGGGCCCCAAAGGGCCACATGGGTAATTGCCAGCGCCTAATAAACTTCTAGGCACCTTCTATCTGCTAAAATCTGCAGGGCGAGGACAGCAGAATGAAGGAGATCAGGGGCCCCCAGGGCCAGGATTGCAAAATGGTGTGTGACGGGCCACAGTGGCGGTCTTTTAACCCCTGCAGAATAGTAATTCACCCAACGGTCCGATTCCCCTCTCCGCGTTACGTGATGGGACAGGCTCCTGAACAATTTAGTCAGGGTTTTGCAATGTGATTGGAAATCGGGGGAAATGTGGCTCGCAAGTACGGATGAGGTCATGGGTGTGGTCAGGAATATCCCTCCAGGATTGGAGGAGCCACAAACGCTGTGCTGCTAAGTAATTGGCTATCATGATATTGGGCTGACTAGAACCATAAGTGACAATCTGATCCCTTTAAGAGACACAGACATATTAAAAAAAAAAAAAAAAAAAAGAAAAAACCCACAGTGGTTCAGGAGACCAGAATGAATCGTGGAGGTATTTTATTAGGGCAAACCCACGCATGGGCGCCGTTAGCTAATGAGAAATTGAAAAATATCCTCCTCTCTCCTCAAACACTGATGGTCCCGTCTTTGGTGACCTTGATTACAAAGAAAACAGGCTGATTTATCTCCCAACGCCACGCTCACTCTCATTCAAAGAGTGCGCGCCGCGCTATCTCGACAAGACGAGAAATGAGCCTTTCGTGACGCGCAATTTGACATTGAGCGCTTTCCACAGAGCGACAGGTCTCCCAGATAAGAAAATGTTAGAATTCAGAGTGTAAATGAGTTCCTGTGAATGGACTGGCGGACGGATGGATATATCTACGATGACGGTGATGATAATGGGGATGTCCTGAGGCTTTGTTGGGCCGTTGGTGCCGTGCCATTAATCAGATGAGGCGGCGACCCTCCCCTGCTGGCCTGTGACACTGCTGCTGTTTCTCATCAGTGTGGACACACACCATGTATACTTACTATGCATTGGAACATATAGGCATCAATACACCCCATAAGTACAGATATACTGCACTTATTATTATTTATAGATTTTGTTCGGGGGAAGAAAAAAAAAACGCCTGGCGGAGACATTTAAATTCACGTGGAAGGGCAATAAATATTCATTTTCGGCGACTAAATCCAATGAGAGGTGGCTGAGGCTTTTCATACCGTCATATTCCAGCGTAATAAGAAGCCATGAATTCTGCTCTGTTTGCTCATTTAGTCCTCAAGGCCTCGCATCGCTCAGTCAGTCAAAACCGGCGCCAAATAATTCTATTAATTCAGCTTGTAAATGGAAACGGAACAATGGATAATGTGGTTAAAGGCACACTTGAAAAGAACGGCACACATTTAAGCCCATCACTGATGGATAAATCAGATTTTTAAAGGGAGTTTCAACAATGTTTTTTTTTTCTAGTTGAATGGGGTCGGAAATAATAGATGACCTCAAAAAGGTGCTAAAACACACTGATGAAGAAATTCAAGTAGGATTTCAGACTGTTTAGATTAAGCTTATATAATAGTACTCAGCTTATATAATAGCATAAAGGACACAAACGCTCTTAACCGATTCGATGAGCGCTCTTCATCGCTCATCCGAATATTCAGTGATGAGCTGGAATCCAGAGATTTAACTTGTTAAATTAGATTCCTCGATAATAATGTGGTTTAAATGGAGCCTCATCGTGATGATTTCCGCGATCAGACTTTGATGATATTTTACGTAAGGGTGGATGTTGGGCCAAGAAAACACTGACAACTAGAAAAATCCCTCAGAGAGTGCAAACATCCGCCGAGGAACGACAGTACCGTAGGTTAAGGAAAAAATTCAAGCGGATTCCTCCGTTTCATTTCTGAGTTACAGCCAGCCTCTAAATCCACAACAACCCCGACGAACTAGAGTATCTCTCGCTCGTCTCCTCCGACTTCCACTTCAGCGTCACTGTTCAGCCCACTACTGAACCCCCAGCTCCACCCCGATGGATCATCAAAGGAAACAAAGGAATCCCTGAAACTGAGCCCCCGGCCGCATCCCCAAATAAACATTAAAGGAATACAAAGAATAAGGCAGCAATAGCCACATTATCACAGCTTATAATTTTATTTTCCTGTAAATGGTACGAAACCAGTAACGTCACCACCTCTATGCCAAAATCTAGCTCAGGTTAAATACTCCAAAGGCAGCAGCTGATGACGATGGCTAAGCATGAAGGTGTGAGTGAGCCGTAACTGTTGTCTGAGTCTGCAAAGGGATAGTCACCATGATTGAACTATCAATAGTTCTTTAAATCCAGATTTGCCAGCGTGTCTACATTTATTTCAGGGCAGCAGAGTTCATCCTGAGAGGAATTTTTGGCTGCCGAATTCATGAGGCAAAATATGCTGAGGAGTGTATTTCTGAAATAATGCCTGCATAAAATAATCCATTCGCTTGGGGACATCTTCTGTAAACATCAGAAAATAGCTCCCCTAACAAATAATTGACTACAGGCGCTCAGTGGGGGTGCCAGAGTCAGACAAGGTTAGAAGTGCACTTATGGAGGTAAGACCGAGACGGGTTGAACAGTGTGGATCCGGATCCCACCACGATGTAACACTTGGAACATTTATGAGCCAGGAAGTGAAAACAAAACCCTTTATCTTGACGTGCGAAGTTAAATTCTCGGTTCTTAAGGCTCTGGGGATACCAAGCAGTTAATATTAGCATCTTGAGTCATGCTAGCTGTCTGCCATCCACTGTAGTGAAGGGCTGTACATCCGAACTAATGGAACGGGTGACAGAACTGTGGCCTCCTGCTGTTTTCCCCGTTCCTGTTCCCTCGTCTGGCGATGGCGAATGGGTTTGACATGGTTGTGGGACTTTTATCCACTCATGAAGTCATGGTTACGCTGCATCTGAGGATGTAAAGCTGCCGCAGGCGCTTTGCTGCAGCGCCCAAACACGCCGCCCGATTTATCCGATGCTGTGTTTTCAGGCGTCACGGCGCAGACGCTGGTGCATTTCAATTAATTATCAGTCTGTTTTGTTTAGCGAGGCCACATTTTTGGAACGTCTTGCCCTCTCTACCGTGATGACAGGAGTGGAAGCAGAATGAACGGATGCTCGGTTTCTGACACGCCTGCTTCCGCCACACGGAGCCGGTCACCCCTCGGATCCCCCGCGGATTCAATTTAGCACCAGCCGCTCGGAGGTGACAGCCCCGTTAGAATGAATTAACACGACATAAATACCGACAGCGGCTCTTCTTTTGTCCGGGAGCTCATCGATGCCATCCTTAGCAGCTCACTGCTAAAAAAAAAAAAGAAAAGTAGATTGAGTGACTCAAGTTCTTGGAAACTCAATCGCGGTTAAGGCTTTAATCAGTTAATGGCCCTGAGTCCATGAATGCACTTTCTAAAACCCATTCGCATCAGTTACTCCTTTATCAACCCCGTTTTGTCCATATCTCCCGTCTGCACTTCAAAGATAACTCTGTGAAATATATTAAGTTTAATAACCCCCCCACCCCCACCCCCCAGGTGCTATTTGGAAAGAGTTGCTTCTCAAGTTTCAAACTTAGTTAATCAACGCAGTGGAGAGATTGTGATTTGAAAAGGCGTTTACTTTCCTGATCAATTAGGATATTTTATTTTAGGGCAGACAAGAATGCCACTCTAACCCCCCCCCCCCCCCCCCCCCCCCCCCCCCCCCCCCCCCCCCCCTGCTCTGTTCCCTTTGTACCCCATTTGGCCGAGGCCCAGACTTCCAGCCTGCAGGCCTGCGCAAACTTCGACCTCTTCGTGCTAGACTGGTATTATCTACCCAGACTACTAGAACCATCCTTCAAAGTGTAATCTGAGAGGTCACGGAGCTCCAGAGAGTGAAATGAGAAAGGAAAAGCAGGGCCCTCAGGTAGTAACAGGAGCAAGAGGCTGAACGCCATTACAGAGGGATCAGTTCGGAGGGTGAAGGCCGCCGGATGACTGCAAGACAAATCTATAATTTTTTTTGATGAAAAGACTCCGGGAAAGCTGAGAAAGAAGGGACGACTTTCCGGATTCTGTACCCTCAAGGTTATATTGTTGATTTGGGCTTGCAGAGATCAGTTTGAACCTTTTAAAGGTCCAGCCACAAAAGAAACAGATTCTAAAACCACACAGTATAATTCATTTTATAGTATGTTGTGGCGCTGGATTTGTGTGATCCAAGTATTTCCTGCAAATCCAGAGAGTTAAATCAGAGCGTATGAAAGAAGAGTTTTAATTATTTGCTTGAATCCATATTTCGTAAGGCTTTAAAAGCATTTTCACGGCAATCAAACCTACCAGCCGTATGGCGGGCTGCACACAGAGGACGGCACACACCTGTAATATTAACAGGATGGTGTAGCAGCAGACTAACAGCCTCATAAATCACAGTTATATAACCACAATAAGAAAAAAAATCTATTTCACTTGTTGGCTGTTCCCATTAAGCTATCAGGCCGCAGAGGAGATGTTCTTTTCCCCTCTTTGCCAAAGTCAATTCTTGCTTCTGCACCTTTTTTTTTCTCCCAGCATTTCCACTCAAAGGAAGTCGTCTTCTGTTTTGAGAAGCAGCACACTTTATTTACTAGCAAAGTCTAACCTGTATTGCACATTTACCGACGAACTGGTGCCGACTCGCTCGCTTCTTTCACTGCCATTTTTCTGCCGCCCGCTCACTCCTCCTCGCTCAACCACACGCCGCCCACGCACAAGCAGCATTTTCCGACCCCCGGCCCGTCAATGAGATGCACCGCTTCTCTGAGGACACGACTTGAACTCTGCTGGAGGAAAGGATAAGAGGAAATTTATTTAGAGAAGAGCATATTATATATGTGCATTCCCTTGGAGAACCATTTCATAATGTAACAAACCCTTGATAACTCGCTTAATTCAAATGGAATATTTTTATTCAAGGATTTCAAGGCCTTTTTACAGCCCTGCTATTTAGTTCAAGGTATTTTATTTTAAAAAGAGTGACATAAGCACTTTGTCCTCGCACATTTCTAAATGCACCCTTTTACCAAAATGCAGATTTAGGCTTAAAATACCATACAAAGGATAATAAAGATAGAAAGAGCTGTATAATAGACCAGCAGTGTTATGATAGTGTTATAAAGGCTTTATTACACAGGACATGTTTCTTTTTTTCTCTAAGAATATCATCGTAATGCCTGTGAACAATATGTTTGTATGTTGTTTATGTATGTTGTTCTTACAAAAACACAGTGTAATTAAAGTATTATTACTATACGTATTTTCACAATCTTTCGACTCACGTAAACCAAATTGGACATTCTTATTCAAAGTCCCCGTGCATTTTTGTATTTTTTTTTGCAACCTCATTATCTGGTTCTCGGTTCTTATAAAACAGAGTGGCAGGGACACTTTTCCGTATTACTGTCAATTTATTTTAATCGGATTACGACAACCTTATATATGTTTTTTCGAAGTAATGCCAATAAACAATACATGAAAATCAGGATAATGAATTTGAAAATATCAAAGTCATAACAGATGGACAGTCAGAGAGCCTTAAACAGCTTTAATTTTACGTATTTCCAACCCAAAGCCATCTTGTTTACGTGCCACGTCTTCTTGTAAGCTTTCCAAAAAGCTTATGTACACAATCTGCTGACTTAGAATGACAAATCTGGCATTCTTGTGACCTTTCACCTGTGCGAGAACATGGAATAATGCCAGGATCTGTCCATGGCGGAGCAAGATTTAGTTTCTCTGCTGTCAGAAAGTGTTATTAAAGTGAGATCAGTAGGAAAACAGTAATAACAATTTGCCCCTTAGGAAGCAACAGAATGCTCCATATTTTCGCCCAAAAATGTCCAAATCTATTCAGCGTGATTATTCTTCATATAAAAATCATTCTCGATTTTTATAGGAAGTCATTGTGTTTGCCGGAACCATGACTTGTTTTTTAACAACATATCCATAATATTTATGTGTATTTGGGAAAGGAGTGTGGTCTTCTGTGTGCGTTTGTGTGTGGGTGAGTGGGTGTGAGGGTGTGTGTGGATGCGTTTGTGTGTGGGTGAGTGGGTGTGAGGGTGTGTGTGGATGTGTTTGTGAGTGTGTGGGGGGTGTCACATTGAATAATTCATCTGCTGTGTGTGTCTTGGCTACGAGAGCCTGCATTATTCATGTTCTGTGATGCTGCACACCTGACACAGAGTGAATGAAGACCTTAGAGGAGCGTCACTCTGCTCGGACAAATATTGAGACAATCGTCCGATATTTAATTTGCACCTTTCTATCAATCAACTTGTTTCTCTGTTGCCAAATGTAAAAAAAAAAAACCATGAAGGGAAGCGTCGGGCTAAATGTCAGCAGAAAGTCAGCAGGAGGAGCTTGGTGCTAAGACAGATAGAAGACAGTGTCATCAACAAAGACGTTTCCACCAAGTCTAACCGTCCTCTGCTTTCCTTCTTTCCTCCAGTTCTGAGGGACGACTTCCGTCAAACGCCCAGTGATGTGGTGGTAGCGGCAGGTGAGCCGGCTGTCATGGAGTGCATCCCCCCGAGAGGCCACCCCGAGCCCACCATCTCCTGGAAGAGAAACAACATCCGCGTCAACGACCGAGATGAGAGGATCACTGTAAGTCTTCTTCTCAGCAGAAATGTTTACTTTGTCAACTCTTTGAATGACTTTGAAAAGAAGATTTCTTTTGATTTGGCATATATTTGCTGCTGATTTGATTATCTCTTTGTATTTTTTTTCATTAATGGTTTGTAACCAAGCCGGTCAAGCTAGCGGACCGCCCACCTTGACGAAGGGGATCTGCTCGAGGTTTCTGCCTGTTAAAAGGCAGTTATTTCTCTCCACTGTCTCCACGTTCTCGCGTCTGCCCTTGTTGGCAAGCGTCTTGATATTGCTTTTTTTTAAGTGAATGAATCTTAGAAAGCAGTTCAACAATTAATTACATTTACTTTCCTTTTCTTAAATTCATCTGGAATAATCTGGAAAAATCCCCCACGCCAAGACCCGACCTGTCAGCTACTGTGTTCAAAAACCAAAAAATGACAAGTATAAGGACGTATTTTCAAATAAATGTTCTCCTCCAAGGGGCAGCTCAAATAACTGTTTATCTTTTGGATATTTGATTTTCTGGTTCAGAGATGGATAATGAAAAACAGAAAAATGTTTTTGTTTTAAATTCAATTCAATTTGAAACACTAATCCAATTGGAAAATCAAAGTCAAACAACTTCTTTTTTTTTTATTTCTCTTATCCCTTATTGGCCTTGAAAAGAATAAAACGCGCTGTATATTGTATAAAAAGAGAAAAAAAGAAAATCAAACTTGCGTTTCATTCAATCACCAAACGATACACAGCACACATACATATCAAATAAATAAATAAAAAGGACTTGAGATAACATTCTTTGCAGCGCGTTGATAACTAATTAATTCGATTGAATTTCTCACGTAATCTCCCCCTTTCTTTTCTTTTCTTTCTTTTTTTCCCCCTATTACTGAGGAGAAGCTCCTGATCAGGAATCGATCCAACCCCGTCACTGTTCACCCTTGAGAAGTAATATCTCTATTGACCAGCATTGATTGTTGTATTTACAACGTCAGAACTCAATCAGGGCCCGGCGTGTAAACCCACAACCCCGCAAGCGAGCGCTCACCACGCCACCGCCGCCATCAATCAATGCAGCGTTTTATTGCAACCTGAGCAGCGGAGGATGTTTCTATGGTGATTGGCCCGGAGCGAGACCCGTTGTCGAACAGCGTAAAAAGACGAGCCATCTGTCATGACACACTGAAAATGATGGAACGGCTTCACTCTTGACGAACATGCCTCAATATCCTGTCTCCAACCCTTTTTTTTCCATTTGTCGTATTTCTTCCCCCCCACTGCCACATCCAACCCCTCACCTTCCTCACACCCCTCCTTCACTCGTCTCCTCATTTCCTTCTCTGCCTCCTCACCTCACCTTTCTCTCATCCCCTCGCTCATCATTTTTCAGATCCGAGGCGGCAAACTGATGATTTCCAACACCAGGAAGAGTGACGCTGGCATGTATGTGTGCGTGGGAACCAACATGGTCGGGGAGAAAGACAGCGATCCTGCGGAACTGGTGGTGTTTGGTGAGTGTCTGAATTATGTTCAGCTTCCGACGGAAGGTGTGCGGAATGGAAAAATAAGGCGACTACAGCCGTCCGATTTATGATATTACAAATCCCAGGATTAATTCTGAACTGAAGAAAAATCCCAGATACACAGGTCTTAATCTTCACATCATGCAGGTTGAGGTCTGATGGTAAGCTGTGATTTATTTTCTCCTCGGCGTCTCACTCTTTCCTCAGCCAATGTTTTTTTGGAGAAGATGAATGTTTCCCTTCCAGCTGCCCTTCGCTCCGCTCTCCTGACCTCTCTGCTTCTTCACTCCTCTCTGTCTCCCCGCTTCCATCTCGGCACAGCAGAAGCACAGGACACCTCAAAGCGCGCATTGATCCCAGGAAACGGATAGAAGATTGATATTTTCTTTACAGTCGTACAAACAAGCTCCTCTTCCTCACCAGCTACACCTCCGCCTTCACCCAGATGCTGCCCCTTCTGCAGTCTGCGGTGCAAAAGCAAACCTTAACCCGGCCTGCAACACCCAAACTATCGATTCATGGTTCCTGAAATATATGACCTGTCTGTGGCGGCCCTCTGTGAAATCTGCCAGCTAGTATTCAGATCACATCTGGACTTATTCCTCCGCCCTCACCATTTTGAAAATGGATCTTGATTCTACGTTGCCCCTTTGTTTTTTAATAAAAAATGTCCCCGCTCGTGCGTTGTGAAAAAAGATCCTCGTGCACGACAGAAAAACTATTTTAACAATCTGTAATAAGCAGTTTGTGGTGTGCGTTTAGCAAAATCACCATCACAGAATTAAACCTGCCTTCACCCGGTGTGGTGAGTAAACAAAGAGAAGATGAAAATGCACGCTCAGCATTTTGTAGGGACAGATAATGATGCATGATTGTTACTCAGACTGACCCTGAAGGAGCCTTTATAAACTCTGCAACAGAGTTCACAGTACCACACTGTGGAAATACTCCACTACATTTGCATTCCAAACCTTACTGAAGTAAAAGTATGAACGTATTATCAGCTAAATATACTTAAAGTATCAAAATAAAAGTCCCTCTCGGTGTCTTAGTATTTTGCAGGATCGATATTATTGATGCTTTCATGTGCAGAACTATGTTACTGCTTTAAATGTTAATGGTTGAGGTAATGTGATTACTCTATCTGCTGTCAAGTAGTTGAATCTACGAGATTATTCGAGCAGTTTAAAGCTATAAAGTGCATCTCGACTACTTGTTAAGTAAAGCTGAGTATTTTATTATAAGTATTATCGTCGTACATCAGTGGAAAACCTATAATCTCAAAACTGACTAGTAACTAAAGCTGTCAGACAAATGTAGTGGAGTATAAAGAGCAGTATTTCCCTCTGACATGTGGAGTAGAGGATAAAGTAGCGTAAAAATGAAATTGATTATGTAAAGTGTAAGCAGAGTACTTGAGTGCAGTACTCCATAAATCTATTAAGTTAGTAAATTCAGAAAAAGGTAACTAGTAACTACGGCTATTGGACAAAAGTAACTAGTTGTCAGTCGAACGTGTTGTAGTATAAAGTACAGTATTTCTCTCAGGAGTATATGAAGTAAAGAGTAGCATGAAATTGGATCGATCAAGTAAAGTACCTGAACAGTATACTTTAGTGCAGTACTTGAGTAGATGTACTTAGTTACTGTCACCACGGCTCTGCAGAGAATGCAGCCCAAGCTAAACCTCATGGTCTATTATTTTTTGCTGCTGCTATTGTTCGATCTGCCTCTGACTATTCAGCTGAAAAGCCAAGAGCCGAGCAAAAAGTGGCCGCATGCCATCAGTTTTTCTCCAGCGTTGCATTTTGTCAGCTCAATTTGTGAATGTGACAGTTGCGTTTTAAAAATATTACACTCTAGAACCCGATTCGCATGAACGAAAAGCCAAATTGCGACATAAATTTCCCGGAAACGGCTCCTTTCACAGTCTCTGCCGCAGTCGTCTCATCACAACAGGAAGTCATTAAAGTTTAATGTAGTCTTTGATTAATCAATCTCACACCAACCTGGACTAACCGTTAGTTCCTGAATGTTTTTAAATGATCTTCCTGGACTTTTTTTTCCTTTACTTTTGCGAGTCTCTCTCCCTCGCCGGTTGAGGCTCCGCCTTCGAATACTCCGACTGGAGGCGATCTCTGCTGCAATGCAGAGGCCGTCAGCTTTCCCACACAGCTTTCCTCACCATGCTTAACCCTCCCGACCCTTCACCTCCTGCTCCTCTTCTGCTCCATCACTCCCTTCTTTTCTTTAGCTTCTCCTCCGCCCTCCCGCCTCTCCGGGTTTCCCCGCTACTGATAAAACAAATGGAGCGTGATGAAGATTAGACGGCATCAGATCGGAGCCTGTCTTTTAATCCTCTCTTTTCTATTTGTGTGATTTTTCTAATTTCAGAGAGGCCGGTTTTCACCAAACAGCCGGTCAACCAGGTGGTGTTGGCAGACGATATAGTGGACTTCTTCTGCGAGGTGCACGGAGATCCGACGCCGACCGTCCGCTGGCGGCGTGAGGAGGGAGAGTTGCCCCGGGGCAGGTACGCTACAAACAGCAGTCTTTCTTCTCCCTGTCTAGGAGCTGCACAGCGCATCAGCACTACGCTGGTATCATTAAAAACCCACTCTGTGCGGGGGTGTTACTTAGCAACAGCTAAAAAAAACAGTGTTACTGTAACTAATTAGAGAACAAGTGTGTGGAAGCAATCCTCCTCAGTTGGGCGTAGCTCCACGCTAGGTGTGACGGAGCGGATGTGTCATCACTGATTTGATAATGCCAGTCATTATATGTGATAATAGTGTGTTTTTTTCACAATCCTACAGTGGACACAGTGGAAATGTTTCCTTGTACGGTTCAGATCTGCAAAAAGGAATCGTTGTGGGGGGTTTGTTGGTGCTTGTTGAACCCTACAAGGACCAAAAACAACTCAAAATAATCCATTCCTTTGTGGCGATCTGAAGAGTGCTGGAAACATAAGGCTCAGAAAGGAAGCAGCTGGATATCTCCTGGGTTACCCAACTGACTTCAGTGCAGGAGACTTGGGTTCAAATCCCAATCCCAGTCATAGGCAGAAATCCACTGGGGACCCTAGTGCTCCACAAACAAGCCACATCTAGTACCAGTCCCAAACCTGGATAGAATGGGAGGGTTGTAGCAGGAAGGGCATCCAACATCAACATGAAAACATATATATACATATATATACATATATATGGCGACACATGAAAAGGGAAAGACATTAATTGATTAAACATTACAGACTCAAATTTCAAAATGTTGATTGCAGCCGATGTAGTCATAAGATACCTGGAAGATCTAAGCAACTCATTAATATTCATCGACATTTTGAACGTAGATTCTTACTTAATGTTATCAGAAGTATGATCTGGAACTGCTACTTTTGGAAATTGCCTTGAGATACCCTTTGTTGAGATTTGGCAGTACACAATTAAAAATTGGCTTGGCTCCATCAACGTTATTAATTAAGATCACGTTAATTTGATTAAACCAAATACTGATCCTGAACACAGCATGTTCAGTCACCAGGCTCCGCCCTTTCCAAGATGGTGAATGCGGAGAAGCACGAGTAAAAACGAGCCGACAAATAGATCTCAACCAGGATGTTGTGCTCGTTTTTTGGATACATTTTTGTTAAATTGAGGATGACACTTAGCAAAATGAAGACATATATGAAATCTATTGTTAAACAATCTCAGGGCCCAAAGGAGACTTCACCGATGTGTTTAATCACATGTAACATAATCACACTGTCGAGTATGAAGAGTGCCTAGAGTGAAAAACTTGTGCTGTAGCATCACAAATATGTTTTTCCCCATATATTTTCAGTTGCTGAAACGAAAACTGCTCAGTACATTACCGTCATGATGACGTCGTGATGATCCCTCAACTCCCAGGGCACTTACACATGTATGCCTTGAGCTGTCACATTTTCACCTGTCAAAAATAATTGTGTAGGACCTGATAAATATGTTCTCTGAATATTTTCTGCCTCCAAGATTCCTCAGAGGAGAAAAATCAAAGACATGAACTCTTTCAGCGGTAAAAATATCCATACTTTAATACTCCTGGATATTTAAGGCCCAGTACCGATAGAGCAAAACAAAAATAGACAATCAGTCATTAATCATTAGCGTCGATACAAAGGTGAAATTATCACAATTATGTTTTTTAGTCATTATCGCCTAGACCTAGAAACTAGTAGATTAAACGGAGTGATGGTCTTGGATACACCCTGACACATGAATATTTTCTGCTTTTTTGTGTCTATCCACATTAATCACGCCGTGCTGGAGTTATGTCGACACTGTACCAAAGATTTCTGGTGGTCCTACCTCCATTTCGCCCATCTATTTAAACCTTCAATGAAGCCATGAAGACGGAACCCACTCCACCCCGTTCCTCTCAAAGCAGAGGCTCGCCCATCCTGCGTGTGGGTCTGCTTGAGATTTCTGCCTGTTAAAAGGCAGCTTTCTCTCGCCCATGTGGGAATTTTTACGTCTCTGTAGAATGCTCCGGTTGTTTGTTCTAGACTTTTGTTGGGATAGATTTTGTTGTGGTTTGTACCTTTTCAAATAACATTTGACTTAACTCTCATGGATGCAGTAAAATGAAAGTATAGACAAACGTCTTAAACTCTGAGCATAAAGGCTTTAAACCTGAGGTTCGCTCTGTTACATTATTTAAAAAAAAGTTAAACTAACCTGATATCTTGATAACATGCATTTAAACCACTTGTAGCTTCATAAATGTGATATACTACTTTTTGTGACTAAACTACCTGCTGATGTCTTTCCAGATATGAGATCCGCAGTGACAACAGCCTGCGTCTGACGCAGGTCAGAGGCGAAGACGAGGGCACTTACACCTGCGTGTCGGAGAACAGCGTGGGCAAAGCCGAAGCGTCGGGGACCCTGCAAGTTCACGGTTAGACACGGACCGCCCCTCGTTACTAGTCCACACTCACACGAGACAAACAGCGAGCGACGTGATGTTTGGTTCGCTGTTCGAGCTCCTACTGATAAACCAACAGGATGCACAGTTAGATTGTACGTGTAATCATGTTTAGGGTTATTAAAAGTGCATTTTGATTTGCAAAGATCATCCAAAAAACTGTTTTTGTCGGCAAATCTTTTCTGTTTGATGCAGCGTTGATTTTGTGGCGATCCATAGACGTGCCTTTGGATATTTTCACGCTAAAAGCTAAAGTGGCTTCTCTTTTTCACAGAGCGAACGTTCAGATGAGAATTTGTGTGTTTGGATCTCTCAGTCGCATCACTTTTACACACGTTTTTAATCCACTGACAGCAGCAGAATGACAAACCAAATATAAGAACGTTTCAGAAAGCTCCTTCTCGGCTTCTTGACTGCCGGCACACAACAATCAAAGTTGCATCGCAACTTAATTTATTTTTAATGATGGACTGTATAGTGTCAGTCACATCTTCTGTTATTCGGCAGCAGGCTGATGTAAGGTGCAGATCACACACACACACACACACACACACAAACACAGATGAATGTGAGCCGTCAAAGGATCAGACTGGAGAAAACAGAAGCTCTGAATTACTTTCTGCTGCTGCTGAGTGAACATGTGTGTTTTTTAACTGCTTTATGATATGTCGGTCAAACTCTCAAAGAAAACGCTCTTCATGGGAGAAAAGTAGAAAACCTGCTACCAACCAAACATTCTTATCTGGTTTTATTCTCGTGAATCTAGTCCAGTGACTGAAAACCTCTCTGCACAAATTTGATTTGAACACTGAATGCATGAATAGATTATTTGCACAGATGGAGAGTTTTGCTGTTCCGGCACCCATTTATTCGTCACTGATTAAACACATTCACAGATTTATGGAACATGTCACATAAAGTCTTTTTTTTCCTTTTCTTTTCTATTTAAAAACACGTTGAATGTTCGTCATCAGCAACATTCAGTCAGACAATCAAAATGCATTTTACGAAGCACCTTTCAGACAATTAGCGCGGCATTCAAAGAGGTTTAAGAGCCAGAGATGAGACAAACGTACAAGAAAGAACAGGTTCGAAAGGATGTAGAATCTCATTCACGGCATTTAGAAACTCACAGGACAATAATGAAGAAATGGGTACTGAAGAAAAGCTGAAAAATTAAAAGACAAAAGCAAGAAAAAATTGGAATGAAAGAATTAAAGATCAGAATAAAAAAAGGAGGTACCACACACTGTAGGTAATTCTTTATTACAATAGTGAGCAATAAATAAGTATATATTCTAAAATCATAAAACCTGATAACTTGATACAACCATAAAAAGGCTAATAAAGGTCAAATAGTTCAAACATGCTTTACTACTAGATTCAGCTAATCGAGTTGAAATCTAATATTTTCCATGAAGTAAAAAAAAAAAGAAGATGTCTGGTGAGTCCTCTTACTGCGGTGCCCCGTCAGGGCTCCATCCTTGGCCCCATACTCTTTAGCATCTACATGTTTTCACTGGGTCATATTATAAACAGGTTCATTCTCATTTTCCAAGGAAGAAATAGTGACTCAAAATGTGCTGAACCAGTTAGATGAGCAGGACATTAAATGGTTAAGGTCCAAACTAAAAGCATAATAAGTACGCAGAAAATGAATAACCATCTTAATAACTGAAAAAGAGCGAACTAATGCCTAAAATAGTGTATTGGCTCCTCCTCTTATTGAGGATTTATAAATGGCTTGTGTGTAGTTAACTAATTGAGTTGTAAACACTTTACAAAACATTAATTAGCTGCTATAACTCATTAGATATAAAGGGTATCAGAGACCTGGTGCTTGCCAAATAGTGAGCACACTAATCTGGACTGCTAGCTGGATATTGCCAAATAGTGACTCATATTAATAAATAGAGAGCTATGTTACACTTTACAGAGATAATTGTTTGATTGTTTGATTCCACCCTCCAAAAAACATAGAAAAAAAGAAATTCCATCTTTGGAAATTATTCAAATCTCTTTCAACAAACTTAACCTTCAAAAAACCTAAAATATATAGTAATAATAAACATTTCCTTATATTTGATGCACAAATCGGACCTTATTTCATTCCTGCAGTGTTTCAAGACAAATATTAGACGCTGTAAAAAAGAGAATTGTTGGTGCTTTACAAAAATGAAAAGATGATTTTCACTTAAGACACAATTAAAGTAAATATTTTCAACTTAAATTTCTCTCTCAGTTGTACTTCATTTAATTGTGTGTTACCAGTGAACACATTATCTTGTAGAGTGTATAAGTTGTTTATAAACGTTTACTAATGACTTATAAAGTGTTTACAACCTTATTTATAACCTAATTATAAACCATTTACAAATCCTTTGTAAAGGCAGTCTTATCGTAAAGTGGTAACAAACTTTATTTTGTGTGGTTCCCATGGAAACCTGTTGTTGTTTGTGGTAACAGCTCCACATAGTAGCTTCACCAAACGTAATGGTAATCAACAATGTTAAGTAGACGTGGCTTTTAGTATTCAGATTTCCTTTTTAAAATTTATGATTTATTGGATGTGTTGGCGGAGCAGGCAGTAGATAATCACACAGTCTGGCCCACTGATGACAAAACCACGCACCGGTCTCGCTATGTTAATCATAGTGCCAATAAAAAGTCGGAGAATGTGTGAAAACGGCAAGACAGACACGACGGCTGGTTAAAACCCGCTATAATACGCCACTGGTTTCACGCTGTTAACTATGAGAGAGAAAACAGGCAAAATGGAATTTAGGTTCTATTCAGGCCCCCGACTCATCATCCGTCTGGGGAGGGAGATCAAAAGGCATTGAAATTGCATTAGGATGAAGTCAGTCCCTTGAAGAGAGACACCTCGGATGAGAAGTCTGTCATTTTGTGAGGATAAAAGGGAATCCAGAGTTTCTCGCCGTAACAGTTGATTCTGCGAGCGGCTCCTCCAGACTGCGCCGACGCTCCTGTCATCTGTCGGCGCACTCATGCTCCCGTAGCACACACACACACACACACACACACACGAGCACCCGGTGACGAAGAGACTTCTTCTTTGAAGAAGCGAGGGGAAATGTACATAAACCGTCGATCAAATGGAGAAGAGGCTGTTTACTAATTCTCAGCAGCAGACGCTGGCCAAATAGAGATGGATTGCCGGTTTGTGCATTCATCTGGAGCATTAAGGACCTCACTCCAACGAGGAGGAGCAGAACCCGACCTCTTCATCATCGTCCCCATCAACATTCAGTCCATCATTCCTCCGCTCCAGTCTCACTCCAGCCCATCCGTTCCCACCTTGTTCCTGTGAATATGGAGTGGACCCGAGTGGTTCTGGTGCCGTCAAATGTTTGATCTGTCATCATCATGAATTTCATGAGCGTCATTTCATCTCATTCATCCTTTTTCTCTCCTCTTTCTTCTCCACCCCATTTCTGCACCACTCCATCCCAGTCGGCCCATCCAGTAAGTATTCCATTTTATCCCATCTTTGCATGCATTCATGTAGCTGTGTGTGTGTCTATGTGAGTGTGTGTGTGTGTGTGTAAATGTGAGTATGTGTGTATGTGAGTGTGTGTGTGTGTATGTGTGAGTGTGTGTGTGTGTGTGTATGTGTGAGTGTGTGTGTGTATGTGTGAGTGTGTGTGTGTGTGTGTGTAAATGTGAGTGTGTGTGTGTGTATGTGTGAGTGTGTACGTGTATATGTGAGTGTGTGTGTATGTGTGAGTGTGTACGTGTGAGTGTTTGTGTGTATATGTGTGAGTGTTTGTGTGTATATGTGTGAGTGTGTGTGTGTGTATATGTGAGTGTGTGTGTGTATATGTTAGTGTATGTGTGTGTATATGTGTGAGTGTATGTATGTATATGTGTGTGTGTGTGTGTATATGTATACGTGTGTGTTTATGTGTGTATATATGTGAGCATGTGTGAGTGTTTGTGTGTGTGTATATATGAGTGTGTGTGTGCGTGTATATGTGAGTCTGTGTGTGTGTATATCTGAGTGTGTGTGCTTGTATATCTGAGTGTGTGTACATTTGAGTGTGTGTTGGTGTGTGTGTATGGGTGAGTGTGTGCGTGTATATATGAGTGTGTGTGTGTATATGTGAGTGTGTGTGTGTTTGTATATGTGTGTGTGTGGTGTGTTTGGCTGTGTGTTTGTGAGAGAGAGATAATTGGTAGAGATTCATAAAAATACTGATTGTAAGGATTGCCATGCTGTGAAAATAACCCCCCCACCCCCACCCCCCACTATCACTGGTGCTTTTTTTTTTTTTTTTTTGCCAATTAGGAATAGAAGAGAGTCAATTATGATTTAAGCACCTGTGGAGCCGCTGGGGACTAAGCTTTAGATTTTTGCACAACTACACTCCAGTCATGCTTTTCACTCATCTGGTTGAAGTCTCATTAGCGCAATAAAAAAAGCTTCTATTAATACCCGAGATCTTTAATCTAGAGCGCAGACACACTCCGATACATAAAACGCGCAATTAAGGGGGAGCCGAGTGGATAAAATCCATAAATATATCTCTCGCTGCAAAACAAAGTCTTAAGAGTAATTAAAACAGCGAGCGGTGTTCAAACCGTTTCCACGCCGGTGCGTCTGCATTAGCGTGTCTTTCCACTCCCTGTAATGGTTACAGTGTCGTTATCAGACGTATAGAGAGGCGGACTTCCTGTTCCTGTTACTGTAACTGAAAATCAGCATATCGTGGATGTGAACTTTTGCAAAAGACTGAAACGCAGACGGAAAACGACTTCCTGTTAAAAAAAAGTATCACCATTAACTTTTGTGTTAATGTAAAAACCTCTTTTCCAACCATGAAGGCGGTGGTGGACAGTAACTAAGTACAATAACTCTAGTACTTCACTTAAACACAAATCAAATCTTTTCCTTTGATACTGTGAGTAAACGTTTCTGATAGTATCCTACACACTCTTTTCAGGGTGATAGTAGTACTTCTACTCAAGTAAAAGATCTGAATACTTTTCCCGCCACTGCATGAGGTGTTGAGATTCCACCAACCAAATTACAGGTAAATGACATCATCATCAATGACATTTATTAAACCTTAAGAGCCCCTTTGATCTGTGGTGTCCCCCAGGGCTCCATCCTCGGCCCCTTACTCTTTATCGTATACATACTGCCACTGGCTCATATTATAAACAGGTTCAGTCACGTGACACACATTTTTTCAACGAGGAAAAGCGACTCAAAAGTGAAGACTAACAGTTGAACAGGACATGAAAGAGTTAAAATACGTCCATCCATCAGTTTTTCTGTAAGCACTTTTCCTTTTCATGGTCTCAGGGGGGGGGCTGGAGCCCAACCGGGACCTCCACATTTTGCCACTTCATCACATGCCAAATATAGAAACATCCATTCAAACCTCAGTTCTCAAATATTAGATGTTGGTACTGAAACCGGGGAAAACCCACACATGTAAACTCCACAGGTGAATACACGAGATTCCCAGGTTGATTTGAACCCAGAACCTTCTTGCTGTGAGGAAACCACTAAACCACCGAGCTGCACATAGAACATATTCAGAAAAAGAGACTCACAGTATTCCAAATTTCCAACTGCGCAGCATACTACTTATGTCGTTTTTTCCCCACGAGTGACGAGTGACGTTTCCTGACTTTGTGAGCTTCTTAAAGCCCCCCCCCCATTACATATGATATAAATAAACCCACTGCAATGTTTTACTGATCAATCAGAATCACCGGGCTTTTGAAAATCACTCTTGTAGTGGAGATTCAGAAGGAGAAGAGACGCTAAGCTGACGTCTTCCACCAGCAGAAAGCCGCTCCGGCGTGATTGTGTGCTTGTGGCGATTAAAAAAAAAAAAAAAAAAAGAAAGAAAAAAAGCCGCGGATAAATAGCATCACAGGATTCTCCGTTTGTGTGTCGTGAAGTAGAAAAACACCAAAGCCACGTAAGTGGAGCTTTTATAGCATAGACGTTTCTGCTCCTCTATTTAGCGCAGTGTGGGAACTTCTCATTAGCATTCCTGCAAGACAAACAAGAGGGAAAGAGTTGCAATTCTTCACAGGTGTCTGTCAAGTCTGCATAAATGGAATAAGTGGAGGGGAGGGTAATTGATGGGTTTCAAGGCTTGAAGGAACGGTTTGGCTGACTGGGATGTGTGTTTGGAGAAAGTGTTTGTGTTTATCTCTGGATGTCTTTTTTCTTCCCCCCCCCCCTTATACTCTCTGTGGCGTTGTAATCCTGAAAGCAGTTCGGTGTTTTAAACATTATAAGATTTCATCTTTATCACCTATGAGTCAACTCGCTGTGCTTACGCAGAATAATAAAGAGGGAAGAAATAACCCTCTTCAGCCAGGAGGCACATTTCAAAAAAAGATATTACACACACACACACACATATATGTGTATATATATATATATATATATATATATATATATATATATATATAAAGTAGAAACATTTCCAGTGGCTCTCTGTATCTGTTCATGTTCTCTAAACAAATTAGTGTTTTCGGCTGTTAGAATGAGCCTACATTCATTAGCCATAACATTATAACCACTAAGTCAATCAGAGTCACATGGATTCTGCACATTTGTCCTGAAGTTTGTGTTTGAATTGAGATCCGAGCAACTTTGACAAGGTCCAAATTATGATGGTAAGACGACTGGGTCCAGAATAGCGGGATTTGTTGGGTGTTCACACTCTGCATTGGTTAGAACCTACCAGAGGGGTCTAAGGAAGGACAAGTGGTGAGATGGTCATCAAACAATTACACTCAAAAACCCAGTTTCAAATGTTTTGAGCACATTGTCTTGTGAACAAAACACAAAAAAACAAAATCCCGCTGTCATCTAAACAACCCCTGAGTCTGGAGTCTGACTTCAGTCCGTCCTGTCTTCAGGGGATGAGGAGGTAGAGATGAGCCTCCTCAGAAAAGAAGAAAAAATGGGCCGCAAACTTCATTGAAACGCATTGATTTGCTTTGCATTTTTGTATTTTGTAACGGTCGCCAGGACGGCTTTCCTTTTGTGTGTAAGGCAGTTCCATCTGTCATTCACCTCACATCTTCAGCCTGTGTCTGCACATAGATCACAGAACGCCACCGTAATGAAGACCACGCTCTTGAGTTTATTTACACTGAAGAAAACAAGGGTGTCACCACATCCAGTGTGTGATGTCAGGCAGAGTGGCATCATTTAGTAAGTTACAGGGCGTGAGGTGTAACACAGCTGCTTGATCTCGGGGGGAAAAGGATCCCTCACACCTCTTATTGAATCCAAAGTTGGTAGATTTTCTTCCTCTTTTGAGTAAACCTTCTAAATCTGCAGGTTTTATTGACACTTCTAACCACCGCCGTCACACTCCTGCCGTCTCCTGCTGCTGCTCCTTTCTTACAGATGCCGACTCGGCACTTTTCCTAATTTCGCTCCCGGCTGAGAGGTGGACCCCTCCATTACACCTTCATCTCCTTTATTCAAAAAAAAAAAAATGTCCGCCCTCCACAGCTCAGAAATTACAAAGAAAATTAATTACGGCCTTATTTCTATGACTTATTCTCTGTCTATGTAAAAACTGCACCAGCCCTCAAATTCATATATTGATGTTGGACAGATAGGCAGAAGTCCCTGACACAAGTGAAATAACCGCATGAATGAATTACCGTCCAGCTATAATACATGACGCCGTGGAACGTATCACCTCACCATCCATCAGAACGGAAACAGCGTTAGGGGAGAGAGGAAAAAAGCGCGTGCGTGTGTCTCAAGAAAGAGCGGCTGTTAAATGAAGGGAAGAGCAGCATCAGCGGCGTGAGAGTGTGTTCGCCGGCGCGTGCGTGTGTGAAACACGGCGTCTGCATCGGCGTGGGAGCGTGACAGCTGTCTGTCACATCAAGCCCCCCGAGGAGCTCCTGCTGGGAGTGTGTGCGTATTTGTCTTCCCCCTTGTGCGATAGCTTCAGCGGGTCGGTGCAAATCACACGTCAATGTGCGACACCGGGGGGGGGGGGGGGGGGGGGGGGGGGGCCGCTTTCGTTGTCAGCACTTTGCTGTGTTATTGAGCAACACGCTGATTTCATACAACACAGTAGCCTCTGATCTGCCTCAGCGGGGGGGCAGTAAGGCGCTGAGAAGCTGAGTAAGCCCAAACGTTTACCTTCTTTAGTTTACCTGCTTTAGATTACCTGCGTTAGTTTACCTGCTTTAGTTTACCTGCGTTAGTTTACCTGTGTTAGTTTACCTGCTTTAGATTACCTGCTTTAGTTTACCTGCTTTAGTTTACCTGTGTTAGTTTACCTGCTTTAGTTTACCTGCGTTAGTTTACCTGTGTTAGTTTACCTTCTTTAGTTTACCTGCTTTAGTTTACCTGTGTTAGTTTACCTGCTTTAGATTACCTGCGTTAGTTTACCTGCTTTAGTTTACCTGCGTTAGTTTACCTGTGTTAGTTTACCTTCTTTAGTTTACCTGCTTTAGTTTACCTGTGTTAGTTTACCTGCTTTAG